>JAUCBJ010003262.1:0-54160 GCA_032718475.1 Nemertoderma westbladi
ATTGGTTCGGCCAATTAGCTAACATACTAATAGCAGCTTTATATTAGATCAGGGATGTTAAACGATCATTGTATTTCATTTTGAATTATTGCACACACTGTTATAAATGACTATTCACACTATTATTTTCATTTTTAATTATTATATAATATATTTGTAACGCTCCAAATAATAGCAGCATGCCCGATATAACAGGATACCGGTCCAAATCTTCCTAAATGTAGAGTGAAAATGTAAAGTAAATGATGCAAATAACTTATAACCAATTCTAATCGACACATCATAGGTTGCGCACCTGCCGCAACCTTAATTACCCGCGGGTGATAAATAACTGAGATAACGTTAGTGCAACACAAATTGGCCATTATCTTCGACGCGTTTACATTATTCGATCTCTCATGGGAATGCAGGCCACTGCATTACCTGGGAATTTTCTCCTTTTTAATGGGGTTTCGCTTTACAACCAACTGCCATAACAAATCTATAAAATCAAATGAGAACAATAAATAAAGCATTGGCTTTCTAGTACAAATGGCGGTGGTTTCCCATAAAATGAAGAAATATGTAAATATAAAGCGGGATTAGTTATATCACTTAAATAAATGTGTTTATCTTCAGTCAAGATAATATTTTGAAAAATATATTTTACTGTATAATGCGTACTGTAATTCTGTAATTTACCCTCACACTGACTGTAGATTTTCCACAGGCCTCAGTTACTCTATATTATACAGTGTGAATCAGGTACAGTTGCAATGTCAGTATCAATTCGTATAATAGGTATATTCAGTATTGTGGTACTAATTACTGCACTAATTAATAATTCCATGGGGAGGCTCCACCCGACCGTATTACTACAATATTTATAGTACGATTATTATTTTAGATTATTGATTATTGGTACTTAACAGGCCATTGTTGGTTTCGCGTGAGGATCAGCCAGTGCATAATCAGAAAATCTTTTGCTTTGGCGGCCTCATGGAGTGAATAACCATGGTGGACAGCCCATGACTTTCTTGAGACGGCTCTGCAGTAAAAAGGACCATACTGGCCTTGATTATCTGGATAATCTCGCCTTCGGAAAATATAAAGTAAAAAAAATTCATTTCAATTAATTTCATAATTTAGCACAACACAAGTTTCTATTATAATAATATTATTGATAGAGTTACCAGCAATAAAAAAAATTATGGATGAGTGTGTATGTATAGAAAATTGCACAGTTGATGTACTAATTAAATGTCATTGTCTACAGTGCAGTGGTGCCCAATGTCATTGTCTACAACAGTGGTGCACACTGTCATTGTATTGCGGTGTATTTTTGCCGTTGAACAGTTACTACATAACTCCGGATTTTTGTTTATCCTTCGATCAATAAATTTATCAGAGATCTCATCTGGTTAATCCGTGTTCAACGGTGCCGAACTGATCGGTTTAAAAGGGATACAGGAAGATCAACGGATTGTCGGCGGCAGTATTAAACAGTTAAATCTACTGGTGTAAAAGTATGTGCTGTAGTACATAGGTGTAGTACTGGTGTACAGTATGTACTGTAGTACATAGGTGTAGTACTGGTGTACAGTATGTACTGTAAGTACATAGGTGTAGTACTGGTGTACAGTACGTACTGTAGTACATAGGTGTAGTACTGGTGTACAGTATGTACTGTAGTACATAGGTGTAGTACTGGTGTACAGTAGTATGTACTGTAGTACATAGGTGTAGTACTGGTGTACAGTATGTACTGTAGTACATAGGTGTAGTACTGGTGTACAAGTATGTACTGTAGTACATAGGTGTAGTACTGGTGTACAGTATGTACTGTAGTACATAGGTGTAGTACTGGTGTACAGTATGTACTGTAGTACATAGGTGTAGTACTGGTGTACAAGTATGTACTGTAGTACATAGGTGTAGTACTGGTGTACAAGTATGTACTGTAGTACATAGGTGTAGTACTGGTGTACAGTTTTACTGTAGTACACATAGGTGTATACTGGTGTACAGTATGTACTGTAGTACGGTGTAGTACTTTTTTTTTGTACATACTGTAGGTGTAGTACTGGTGTACAGTTAGGTACTGTAGTACATAAGTGTAGTACTGGTGTACAGTATGTACTGTAGTACGTAGGCCTACCTGTACCGGTACTGTTTGTCTTCGTATTTTCCTTTTACTTAGAGAGTTTTACTCGCAATAGGAGAGCTCATATTGAGATATACCACTTTGACTCAATAACAATCAAGATCCGAGGCCGATATTGATAATAAAGCCAATAACATTGTTATTCAACAAAAAAACCATACGTCTCTATTACACATCACCTTTACGTATTTGAGTCATGGGGCCGACAACAATAAAAAAAGAGAAAATGGTATAACATATATAGTTATGAGGCTCGCTCATTATTTACAAAGTCTTTCAACATAACCGCCCCAGCCAACTTATGCCAGATTTGTTATTCCATATAAGCGACTCCAAGGTCAGATTTCACATCCTTACAACACATCATATCCTGAAGAAGTGTCTTTTATTCAGGCACACAAGACCCCCCCCCCCCCCCCCCCCCACCCCCCAATGTTTTTTTTAAATCTTAATTAGATTGCATGAAATTTGAAACAGAGATCGTTTCATCTCCCGACCACTTAGTGGGTGAGCCAAAATTTTATTTTTGTTTTAGTTCTTTAGCTACAAGCGTTTGAAAAAAGTGTATCCGTAAAATAAATCTGAATTTCGCTGAAAAAATAGATGGGATATGTTAGTTCGAAATTTGCATTGATTGGCATGCACGAGTCTACTTTACAGTATTTTCTATTTAAGAAATACTAAAGAGACTATATTCTTGAATATGGTGTATCTATAGAATGCCGTGTAGTATAACCAGATAACCAAATACTACCATACAGAACCGCGTGATTTCCTTCAAATCAGCAGACACAATCATAGTTATAACCTGCAGCGTAACTTTCCTAACATAAATTATTATTTGTACGTGTGTGTGGTTGGACCAAACCATATATGTATCGACTGTAATTATACATTCCATTGGAAACGATCGGAAGAATAAATACTTTTAAATAGGGATATATGCCAAACTCCAAGTCACAATGTACACAATCTGACTAAAGGATTTTATTACCTACATAACCAAATGGGCGTGGTATGTTTAATGTACCATGAAGTTTATAGTTGCCCTGTCGCCCTTGGGGCTTAAAGAAAAAACGAGGGAAATTTAAACAATAATTTCGCCTGAATTAAAATTAGAAATGAATATTTTCCAGAAATCTGACATATTATCATTCTGTATTACTTTCCCAGGTAATAATTAATGTCAATATGTTAATACAAGTGTGTACAGGACTGTGTTATTATAAGTTTAAATTGTGACAGGCCCACCTACCTAGAAAACCGTCTGACAGTAAGCTAAGCAACGATAGTTGCTAGAGATGAACAATAGGTTTGCCGTTATGGGCCAAGAAGTACAAGTTGACAGTTGATGGTTCACTGGGGCAGGGGAGGAGGGGGGTCTGACAGTGAGTTATTATTGAAACGGCCAAAAATGTTGGCCCTTATTTTACGTAGGACAGTAACCATTATCTCTTGCTGTTAACTTGCGTGTGGGGCCCTAAATGTTATCCAGCTAGGCCCCTTTATGGATACCCAGATTATTTGGCACAAATCTCCTTCTTATATCCCTCCCATAAGGTCGCATTCAGAACATATCCCCGCCCTCCCCATAATGAGTTGGCTGTAATGTAAGGCACTGCGGTGGTTAATTACTCCCAACCTACTAATAGTACCGGTAGGGCCTATAAGGTTTGATAGAATGTCCCTTATATCCAACATATATCACTTTATTGCGATTTAATCAAATTATTTTGTTACTTTTTGTATTACTTTTTAAGATAAGAAAATCATTTTCTATTTTTTTTTTATTTTCACCGCCAAAATTATCATCATATAATAATAGTAATATAAATAATAATGCTGTATTGTCTTTGGATTGTAATGGAATTTAAATGAGATCTTACGCAATTCTTACATTTTCTTTAATTTCATTTTGTGAATGATTTTGAGGAGTATGTTAAATAATATGGTAAGTAAAATATGTCTAAATACAGTCGATATCGATAAATTTATCAAGGCTGAGTAAAAATTGCGAGACAAAGTTAGAGTTCATTGTTGTACAAAAATTACATTCCTCCACTGCTAACAAGAAAAAAAATAGCATTCTATGTTTAATAATGTAGCATTTTTAATAACAAATTTTGAGAACAACATTGAAGTTCTCAAAATGCTAATTTAATTTTACATATGTGAGAAACTATTCTGTAGCTAGCACGCCAACCTATTTACATCTGTATATAAACCCTTTTAGGACAAACTTTATGGAATCTGCAAATACAAAATAAAAAGATGTGTGAAACTGGTTGGAACTTTTCAATGCGTCAACATATAATTAAATATTGGGATAAATAAAATAACCATCCAAGCATTAATCTTAGAAATAAAGCAATAATCTTAATGACCAACAAGGGCAACTGAATACACTTACAGACGATAGGGAGCGGAATACTACTTGCAAAAAGCAAATCGTGCAATTGTTCCAAAATAATGGGTATATCCACAATAAAGACTGTCAATTATTTGAGACTAACTAATAGGTATTACCTAACTCTGTGCCTTGTATAACACGCTTCACGCCCTGAGGGTGGCTCAAAAACAAATATTTTATTTGAATTTTTTCTTTGTGTGTAGGCGGAGTGTATAGTGTGCACACTGTATCTATGTAGTAAAATAAAACCCCCTCGGGCTGACTGGTACTGTGTCAGAATGAAACACATCACACCGCACACCCAGACAGGGGGGCATCTTGCATCTGCCTTCGCTCACATAATAATGAAAGGAATTCTGTATTATTCTGTATGCGCACGCTTCTGATTGGCTGATTTAGTCGATTTATGATCTGTGTTGCAGAATATATATTCTTCTGGATAAGATATGCCCTCAAAATAAAACTCATCAACTCCAAAGTTTCTGTACAAATATAAGATCCATTTTAAATCGCCTATGTTTTAATTAATTGCTGATAACACAATTTTACTTGCAATTTATACTGTCAAATATACGAACTATAACTGCACCGTTGATGTACGTTGGATATTATGAAGGTAAGAAGAACTAATAAGGTGATAGTTTAATCTAAATACTTTAGAAACAGTGTGTAAATCCATTTATGTAGGGTGTTTTTTTTAATTTGAGATCAAGTTAACTGACGTTAATACTTATTTTGTTGTTTATAATTTTATACCGTCTTACATGTATAATGAATAATGCAAAAAATAAAAATGTTGGTACACAGGCTATACTATATTAATGCCTTTGTATTTATAATAAAAAATATTGGATAACTATGGTTACATTTAAATACATTTTAATAAACATTACAATGTAACCAGGCAATAATTATTTATAAAAATATTTATTACTTCTGGGACAATAGTAGTTTCACTATTCGAGGGAAGGCACCGAGCTGGTGGTGAGAGCATTTAAGGAAAAGACTCCCCTATCAGTGGAGGATCATAAAACGTTGCTACAGGGAACCATCCGTGAAACTAGGTTGAGGGAGGCAGTGCGGGCGAGCGAGGTTCAGACAGAGCGAGGTACAGTATTGGGGGCAATGGTGCCAGATCGAGCGCGATCAGTGAAGCGCCAGCTGGACTCGAAAACTGCTGGCTGGTTAAGCGTGACCCCATCAGACAGGCATTTCAGCGCAGACATTCCGCGACGCCCTGTGTCTGCGGTATGGTTATACTCCCCCGGAGTTGCCATCACACTGTGACGGCTGTGGTGCTATCTTCACCATAGACCACGCCCTGAACTGCAAAAAGGGCGGGCTGATATGTCGTCGACATGACGAAATGCGGGATGTGATCGGCGAGTTGTGTGGGTTGGCCTGGGGTACGAGTGCAGTCAAGCGGGAGGTAGTGCTACGAGAGGGCCAGTATCTTGGAGACGCGGGAGTCCGAACAGATTTGCTAGTCCGGGGCGTATGGGCACCACAGAGGGAGGCGTCGTTCGACGTATGCGTTACAAACGCTGACGCTCCCTCATATCGTGCCCGTACAACAGACAGTATCCTCTGCGAGAAGGAACGAGTCAAAAAGCAGCACCACTGTCGCATTAGCGAGCAGCTGCGCCTGACCTTCACCCCCCTAGCGATGACTTCGGATGGTGTGTGGGGCAGAGAGGCATCTCACTTTATCCATCACTTGGCGGCAAAGTTGTCAGAGAAGGACAGTTGGAACGAGAAACCCCCAGGATTCGTTCTCGGATGGGTTAGGGCCCGTCTGTCCATCGCGTTGGTGCGCGCTGTGGGTTTGTGCCTTAGAGGGGGGCGACGTTCGTGGCGGCTACTGGGGCTGGATGACGGCGCAGGTGCTTGGGTAGCAGACTGAAGAGTTTGGTTGGTGAACCCATGTCAACTCTGTTCATAAATCTTAAAGTTACCGTGCTATACGGAACTGTTACCTTATTAATTGCGATAGAGTAAATAATAAAGATTTGAGTATTTAAAAAAATTATGTGTAAAAAATTGCTTTTTTGAGGTGAAAATATTAACGAATAAAAACACCAAATGTATGCCATATCTCAGTTAACTGACGTTAATACTTATTTTGTTGTTTATAATTTTATACCGTCTTACATGTATAATGAATAATGCAAAAAATAAAAATGTTGGTACACAGGCTATACTATATTAATGCCTTTGTATTTATAATAAAAAATATTGGATAACTATGGTTACACATAAATACATTTTAATAAACATTACAATGTAACCAGGCAATAATTATTTATAAAAATATTTATTACTTCTGGGACAATAGTAGTTTCACTATTCGCGAGGGATTTTATTTACTGAGTTCCAGTGAAGTAAATAAAGAGTCGAGAACATATTTAAAAAAAAATTCATTTTTTACCATGTAATACGTATATAATTGTATTCTTAAATTGGTACTTGTTTGTTGCTTTATAAATTCTTTAATAAAATATAGAGCGATATAGTGTTACCAACTAAATTGAACTGCTGTAGTTGTTTACTAATTGCTTCCATAGTTACTGCGATTCCAATTATAATAGGTACTCATTTTGCTGCGTTACAGTTAAGTTAAATATTTTAGTGTTGGAGTAAGTCTTGCAGACACTAAAGTTGCAATAACATTTGAATGTGTGTGGGCCACATAGAGTTTGCTCAAATGACGCGTAAACCTTTTCTAATTCGATGCTCTTTCAACACATGTAATCAAATTTAAGAAATTCCGCCATAACTTTTTCTCATTTTCTTTTGTGTTTTTTTTCGCCGGGAAAAAAAGTCAAATTAATGCGCAATCCTATGGGTTACTACAGTATATCCAAGGGAAGCTATCTTTTTTCTCCCGATTTTGGGGTTGTTCAGGCGAAAAAGTAACAATTTAGTAAAAAAGTTTATTACAAACGAATGACATTTTACTTCCAAGATTCTAATGGGGAGAAAATTTCCAGTTCTTACTTTTTGTAAATGCGGGAAATAAAGATACTGAATTATAATGTCTCCCTACATCTGAAATTATTAATCAATTATTTTTCATAACATTTCATTGAGTGTTTCATTTATTTATTGACTTCGATTGTAATTTACTGTCCATTGTACCGCGTAGCTCCGTCGAGCAGCTCACCTTGTAAGGTAATTACTGTCAATGTTAGTAGTAATTTACGAGTTGTACATTAATATTTAATGACTTGACACACGTAGAAGGCAGTTCTACAATCCACCACGATTCTTTCACCAAAAGTGTAAGCGTGGATGATTAAAATTTATTGAATTGCCTATCTGTCTGTATTAAGATTGATTTTTATCTTATATTCCCTGACAATTATAATTTACACATAAAATAATTAATTTTGTAATTAATATATATTTATTACAATTTTGCGCGTTATATATAAATTCAGATTATGTAAATTTTTTGAGAGATAGCATATTTAAAGTTCTAGAGGCCTTCAATTTTCGTTGGAAAAAATTGTCATGATATATATATATAGTTAGTGTGACCTTATTAATGAGTAATTTGATAACGATTTCAAATTTTTCATATTAAATTCATGAATTCATGACTACCGACTCTAACTAACTAAATATTTGATTTCATCGTTTGTCCTTCATAAACATACAAACAAGCTACTTATAAAACCTTTGTGAATTGTTTTCACTTCTATAAGTTTGACAGCATCGGCTTATTAGGCTGATAGAACTGAATTAAATATGCCTTGGTTTCTCACAACAGCCCATTGTAGGATTATAGTTTGCCACACCCAAATCTCTGGTTGTTTCTTCGAAAACAATTTTTGTAAATGTGCCGGTGTTTAAAGCCGCAGTACAAATTATTAAGAAGATAAAGTTAAATAGCCTCTCGAATTATTTTGCAATTTTTTTTGTTTTGATTTGGTTTTCTGGGCGAATATTTGGAGTCAGGGGGGGGGGGGACTGGACGCAAATCCCATCTTGGCGAATTAATATCACGCCTCAATTTTAAATTCTCAATTTAGTGAAAGGAGCAGGTTACAGTGGCTCGTTATTTTAACCAAAACAATAAACTAAACACAACAGAACAGGTTACAGATTTATTTTTGAGAGTTTCAGCTATAGTTTGCGTTCAATTTCCCCTGGAGAAGGATGGGTTTTTATTGCGTCCAGTTTCGCCCCCTATGTATCCGTAATTGTGTCACATAAAGCAGACATACAACATATCAGGTGGAATATGCGTAAAGATGTCAGACTTTCAATGTGGAGATTAAAAGTTAGAGATACTTTTCTGGTTGGAATTCAGAGACATCTTTGATGAGTTGCCTCAAATAACAATAATACATTATGGGGAGTTTAATTTTTATGAAACTGAAACTAATTGTAATTTTAATATTTTCATTATTTCCTGTGTAATAAATAAATAAAATTTACAATCGAATTTATTTTTCAGATTATCGATTTTATAATAAAGAGATACTGCATAATTGGATTGTTGGAATGCAGCTGCTAATCGAAGGTATATGGTGTCATTAAAACGGGAATCGCAATAAATAATTATCTCATTAATGATAATTATATCCCTGATTGCTATTTATAAGCTCCTATATTATGCTATCGGCACTGAAAAGGAAAACTATGACTGCGTTGCTAACTAGTTTCAGTTTCACTTTGGGATTTCTTGTTGCCTGTATTATAAACATTCAAATTGGTGGTTCAAACCTTTCCGATCGTCAGTTCGTTGAAACTACATTAGATGGCGCTGCGATTAGGGGCAATAAAGATAGGGATACCGCTCTCCCATTGCATAGGAATATACAAAGTTCAGACTCTATAAATAGTAATGACGTCACTTCCGTGCCAAGATTAAATTCTAAACTTAAGTACAAACAAACCTACAGCTTACCTAGCAGTATTACGGTCGATGGTATTTATTGGTCGCCCGAGTTGGAGTCTATTATTCCTAACGGATTCCATGGGGATCATCCAACCCAGTGGATGGCGTCAGTGCGCAGTAACAAAGTCGTCGGATTGTCGGAAGGTTGCGGTCGGATGTTAAACCGACGACTGTTGCTGGGCGACGGCAGTTACGTGTGCGCGCGTTACCGTACCAACACCGACCAGATACAAGGGGAGGTCTTCGCGTATTATTTGTCTCGGGTTTTAGGTATTTCCAACGTACCTCCGGTCTCCCTAGCTTCAGTTGGAACGTCGATTAAACTCCCTCCAGATCTTCCGGACCTCCCGGAATGGAAACCCGATAAACTCGTAATTCTCTCGGAATTCGTTTACGATTTAATTCCAGCGTTTATCCCTGAGGAATTCCGCGGAGAGAATCGAAGTTTATCCAGACTGTCTGATCGTTTACAACCGGTAGCCAACACAAACATTAGCGAGTTATTAGAACTAGTACAGTGGTCCGATATGGTTGTGTTCGATTATATAACAGCGAACTTCGATAGAGTTACTAATAATATGTTCAATCAGCAGTGGAACCAACACATAATGGAAGCACCGGTACACAACTTAGAGCAGACAGCGGCTAGCGGTTTATTAATACTCTACGATAATGAATCTGGACTGCTTCACAGCTACCGGTTGCTACAACAATACCGCAGTTACCATGACTCGTTGCTAAGGTCTTTGTGCGTATTACGTCGCGCCACCGCGCGGCGTATCGCCGAACTCTACGCGAACCAGTCTGTCTGGGAGGAAGTCTGGCGAGAATTCACGACGACCGAACCTTTATGGAACTTTGTGCCAAAAATACCGAGAAAAAACATTGAAATTTTAAATAGGAGAATCTCAGATGTTTACAATCAAATTGAAAGTTGTCGGTTTAGATATTCTTAAAAAATTTGTCTAATTTATTAGTATTTAGTACTTTTGGAACACAAATTTAATTTGATTTTTCTTAATTTTAATGTGCACACAGTATTTTTGTTATTAATATTATATAAGAAAACATCCATAATAAACAATAATTTTTTAATCTATATTCAACATGTTTTAAAGGACCTTTTATTTCTCCGAATTAATTTATTATTTATGGCGACTAAACTTGACATGTCCCATCCCAATCATTCATTATCGAAAATATCTAAAATAATATTAAAATATAAATCTGGTAAATATAGAGATAAATATAATTTTGTAGTCATTGGCTTACTAATTTTTAGCAAGATTTATTATTAAATTATTAAAATTACAGATCTTTGAACTGACTGTATCCTATCCAACAACTTGACTATCCTAGCTAATACTGTAGACTTCCACTATTGCACACATAAAACACCATCGTCAACTTCAATTTCTGTGATTGGCCAAGAAATATTTTAACAGCCGTGTTGTAAATGCAAAATGTATTTCCCAATCGACCTAAAAATATATAATAATAATGATAATATAATAACACTATAACTAACTAAATTATAATAACGAACAACAGATACTGTGGGAAACTGTCATTGATGCCATGAAAATTGACACCAACAAATATCAGATGGAAACTGGACGCAATAAAAATTAATCCCTCTCCAGGTGAAATTCGACTCAAATAATAGCTGATTACTCTAAAAAATAAAGCTATAACCTGTTCAGTGTTTAGTTTATTGTTTTTGGTTAAAATAACGTGCCACTTTAACCTGCTCCTTTCCCCAAATTGACAATTTATTTAACATTGAGGCGGGATATTAATTCGCCAAGATGGGATTTGCGTCCAGTTTCCCCTCTGTCTCACAAATTGAACGCAACTAACACCTGATTGCTCTGAAAAATTATACTGCAACATGGAATTGATGTAATTTACTATTATAATAATTTATACTATTGGGCTATCATATAATATATCATAGTCAATAAATTGCAAACGTTACATATATAGGCCTTCGTTTATTGTTTTGGTTAGAATAACGAGTAACCTGCTCCCGGCACACGGATATGAAATATCCGGATATGGAACTACTGTATAACACAAAAAAAGGATATTTTTCTCAGCCTAGGCTAAGATAACTGGGAAGTTAATTTCAAGAGGGAGTTATCTCAGCCTTGTACACCGGCATCAAAAGACGAAGTGTATCTGGTAAATCAACTCGTTAAATTTCGCTTCAACAATAAGATTTATATTTCATTAAAATTGCGAGAGACTTTTTCTGATAAACGGCCCAAAAGAGTTTGTCATTAATATTTAAGAATCTCAGAAATATAAAGAATCGCAAAGTCTTGGTACAAAAGACAGACAAACAGACATTTTATAATTACAGTTGTATAGGATATCGAATAGCCTTTAGGTGGTTCCACACACGATCCAGGTCCACGCATCCCATCCAATCATTGTGGCTGTTGTAACTTATACCGAAAAATGTATAATTATTGAGCTGCAAATATAATATCGTTGTAGCCAAGTCCTCAAGGCAGTGGTGGGCTAGGCACAGACATATTGATTGCCGCTGTGAAAATAATAATTATGGCTAATACAGACAACTTGTGAGTTAGTGAGCTAGAATTTTATATTTTCGTTATAATTCTTTAGCTACAAGCGTTAAAAAATATTTCTCGGTCTAAATTACACCAATTAAACCGTAGTAGCTGTTATTCAACAATGTAGTTTCTTTGTTCCAAATGAAATAAGGCCAAGTACGGATGTGTCAATGTGCTAAATGTGCTAAATGAAAAGATAATTTTCTGTTTAATCGTATAAGAGAGTTATTAAGAATTCAATAAATAATTATAAGGAGAATTTAAGCTCTTCTATAATCTTAACATTTTGTACTAAATCCATTTATAATTTCCACTTATCTTCAATATGAATTAAGTTTTAATTAGTGAAAGAATATCTCCAACCCTGACGGTTTGTCTATCTATGTGTAAAGGTTATGAGTTATTCAATCTGCCACGATATTACAAACTAACACTAATAACATGTGCATGGCTTAGAGATCCAATTAAAAATACATATTCGAGAAAATATCGATTTCTTGGCCGCTGTTTGTATATAAGTACAAGCTGCTGCAGATCTTCCCATTGATTGAATGTTTGCACAATAAAGAATTTGATTCTCACCGCGAAACTCTATATGAAATTGATTGAAGACCCTCATTTAATAAGTCGTAAAACAGGCATTGCGGGGCCATCTGCTCCAATACAGTATGTCTATATAATGCAGTAAAGACTCCCAGCTAAGCCAGTAAAGAGCTCCAGTAGAGGGGAGTTAAACGAAAACGCTATAAGGGCGTTATGTAGTGGACGCTGGGAGTTTATTAAAATAGTTCAATCGATAGTTTTAGAGATGTGCCGGTTTGATAGAGAGGATCGGAAACGGTGGCTTTCTATCGTGTGGATCGCCTCTCCACAGGTTTACGGTACCGCAGTCGAAACTACTTCCCTCGTTGCTACACGGCCATAGTGGATACAGTGATATACCGGTTTACTGGTTTACTAAATGTGGGGCGAGCCACGAAAGTAAGCGAGCTTAGCATATGGGATGGGTGCCACTAACTCAATCGGTCTGTCTGTCTGTCGTTCTGTCATTATGTTGTGTTCAATTTTAAACGTTATTTTTATTAAAAAAATAAAAAAATAAATTTTTAGTGATTGATCATATAAAAAAATTAATTTTTAGTGATTGATCATATAAGTTGTCACCTTTTGAATTCTTAAAATATTATTATATATATTATTATATATATATTATTATTAAATACAGCAACCTTCATATTATGTAGTGTAGTTGCGTCCCTTCCCATTGAACAGCTTTGCATATAGCCTTAGAGAGAGTAATCCCAGGCCCCTAGATGTGATTAACCTATAAAACATTTGAACGGCCCAGTGCTTAAAATTCAATCACCTGGCCCTCCCAGCTAACATAAGAGTGAGTAACCAGATATTATCTTAGCATTAACTGGGAAGACTACTACTACTAGGATCGGCATGCTGCATTGCAGCTGCATTTTTAAGAATGCTGTGCCGGCTTGTCAACAAAATTGCACCGCCACAACTCCCTATCACCCATGACATTTGCTAGATCATCCGCATCTTTAAGGCCAGTGTCCTTTAAGATGCGTCTCAAGAAAGTCATGGGCTGTCCACCATGCTTATTCACTCCATGTGGCTGCCAAAGTACAAGATTAACCACTGGCTGGTCCTCACGGCGAAAGCAATGTCCTGCAAAGCGGAGGCGATTTTGTTCTAGTGTCAAGCTTGGGGGAACCAATGAGACACCTCCAATGTTATATAGTGTCTGGTTGGAGATGTGTGCATTGTACTTGACACAATGTACCCGGCGTAGCATTCTTGTGAATGTGCCATCCAGAGATTTGGTGTCCTCAGCAGTTAGAGCCCAGCATGGACTCCCGTAGAGGAGTACTGGAACTACTGCTGCTCTAAATAATCGGACCTTAAGTTTCCGATTAATTCTAGGTGACTTCCAAATCCTGGAAAGCCTATTCAAGGCTGCCCATAGGAGCCCATCTGGAGTTAATAAAAAGACCAACACTAGAAGCAGCATGTTCTAATGAGCTGAGGAGCCGTTGGGCTCCCTCTAATGATTCTGAGAGTACTCCTAAGTCATCAGCAAAGTCTAGATCAGTTAGGTACTTGGCAGGATTTCCTCGACTTCTGGAGCCAGTAGGTGGAGTTATCATCACCCCATCATGATTATGATGATCTAAGGACATGCGTAGAACATAGTCAACCAGAATAATGAACAAGAATGGTGCAAGTGTTTCAAGCTATTCAGCTGACGGGGTAATACATTACAAACTACTGTAACAGCTGATGTTTGCTTATTGTATGGGATAGAGTCTGAGAGTAAACACAACATTACTAAACTTGGCAAGTAATATACTGTACTTCTCTGCAGTTTGGGCCTATCCATTCAATAGCATGCATTACTAGGCCCTCACTATCATGAGTTCATGATGATCACCAGGTGGTGTAACTTTAAGTCTATGGCTAATTTCGTGTTATGGGGCTATTTTCCGAAATAAAAAAAATGAAAATTTAATCATTTGTTTCGAACATTTTTTCCACATCCTGGGGATGAGCTGCATCAATCAGCGTCTTGAAAAACATTCTAGGGCAAGAAAACAAAGCCACACTATTTTAGTTATTAAAATTACACAAATTTTGAAATTTGGTCCTGGGACTACTTCTATTTTTCGTGAAAATTATGATAACCAGCTTACGAAAATTAATTTTTTATGATTTGGAAGTGTTCATCGATAATTTTTTCACCCACAGCCCAAATTTTGTAGGATTTCATTGGACGATTACTAAAATACAATGCGGGGCCGAATCGGTCCCAATTCAATTAATTCAATTATGTTAAATTGATTGCCTTAAATATAGCAAATTACTGCACATTATAACAGGCAACACCACTTCATTTAGTTATACAGTAGTAAAATATTGACAATGGGGATCGAGTGTTACGGTGGGAATAGGTAAGGAAACGGTAAGCTAGCTAATAGCAAAGCAAGTAGACGCTACAGTAGCTACCGGGAGGTGGGGCGGAAGTGGGGAGTATTTTACGACTGAAACAGACAAAAGGAATAAATTCCATTTAGACTCTTTTGACTGAGACCGTATATTTTCAGATTAAGTATTTTAGCACAGAAAACGACAAACATAATATATTTTCTATATTTTTAAAATTATTTGGATTGTATTTTTTGTACTATTTTTCGAGGCCATACTTTGGATCCTAACGGACCAAAAGCACCGCTCACCCGGTTTCTCTTTTTCCCTCTTCCCAGCGGTTTTTCTATGGTGTTACTTACGTACAGTACATTATTTATATATCCGAAGAAAGACATTAATAATATCTGCAAAATAGAAATGTGTTTTGTGAAATGAAATGTGTTTTTGTAATATCTAGAAAGGGTTGTGGACGTCCGTAAAGTACAAGTCGTTGTAGGACAGTGTTTTATGCAAGCTAGTTCAAGTCAGTCATCTCGACCGAGAAACCAAAACAGTAAACGAAGTGTTGTAGTACTTGAAATCATTTTGTGATACAAAAAGCCGTTTAGAAGCTTTATCGTGCTGAAAGCACGAGAAATCCTTTACAATCCCCCCCGCCAGAGCTGCTAATGGTCTAAACACCCAAGTAGTGGTAATGGCGTTAAAGAATCGTCTTTTTTTGCAATATTTAGGCTCAGTCGGCTTTATTTTTATAATTATTTAGTCATTGCCCTAGGAAGACAAAACCTTAGGTACCGCTATGCCACTGGGTCTTCTGGATCCCGATAAGATTAATTGACCTGATTGACTTATTTTATTTCAAATTTCGCTTCCTTAGAGTTTATTATTTCAAATTTTCTTTTCACTTAACTCTCTCTTTTACAATATGACTTGCAGCTTTCAATTTAATTATAGTACAAAGACTTCAGGTATCACAAACAATAGATTTAAAATGAACGATTTCATTTATTTTTGGTTTACACGAACACTACGTACAACACACAGTCCTATGGGTTCTAGTTACTCTGGGTGTTTCCCTATTTTATTTATATAGAGGTGACAGTATCCTTTAATATACTGTACTGTACTATTTTCCCGGTTAATAAAACAATATTTCATATATTGTTTCTCTTATGTCCCGCTGGGAGAAACTCCAGAATTGTTAGACAATTTCCCACTCCCTGTCATGTCAGTAATTGTGGGGAGGATAGCTCCAGCATGTGAAGACTTTTCTTATATAAAAATATAGATTGAGAGCCGGTCTGTCTGAGTTAACGGACAGGATCGATTACTTCTATTGGTTTCTCTTAGATAGGATTAAAACTGTAGCTACGAACTGTCGGTACCGGTAGCTGTAGCTGCTGACTATAACGTCGTGCGATTTTATTCAGTACTGCTGATTTGGGAGTGACATTCGAGTAATCTTAATTAATTAATTTACTGTATTTTATGTATTTGAATTTGAGAATTTTAATTTCACAATAATGACATAGACATTGAAATTACTGATCAAAACAAAATAAACTCGATATTTCAACCATTTCCTCTTATTTTTACAAAAAACAGACCCCGCCACTCGATTCAGGGCACCTTGTTACCCCTTATTCATTTGTTTCTAGCTGAATAATTTTTTCACGCACCAACCCTATTCTTTAATTAATCAGTAATCCCACACAATTACACCATAGCCAACGATCTGCTTACTGTATGAACAACAATTTTTATTGAATGATTAATTCAAACATTTTGAAGTAAAATTAAAGTATTTCTGATATTAATATGAAAACAATAAAATAGGAAATGGGGTCTTATTCCCTCAGATACTACCTAGCATTTAGGGCCACTTGGGCCACTGTTAGTACTCAGGCACTAAGGCCTATTAAAAAATGAAATACCAAATCGATTGTAGTTCTCCCAACCCAACTACCATAAGGAAAACTGCACCAAACAATACAGTAACTATAGGTACCAGTAAGTAATGCACGAATAGGCTATCCCATAAATTAAGAAAAATATAGGACATTTTGTCCGCCGAAAGGTAAGTCTAAGTAATAAATTTTATAAAAATAAAAGGGTTTCGGAGATTTAAATTCATATTAATATCACAATCCCTCTAAAGTCGTGATTTTCTAACATCATATAATAATTCTGATATGGTAGACTGATTTCTGTTTGAGAACAACCTTAGCCAACTTACGCTTAATTAACACTGTAGAGTAAACACTAAACACTAAAGCTCACTTGAGACTGGTTGAGGGAATTAAGTCAAAGAATCTCCTGGCTGTCCTGACTTTTGTGGACTTCAAGAAACCATCCGACTCAATCCATAGAGGTAAAATGCTGGAAATCCTAAGAGCTTATGGAATACCAGATGTACTGTAATTGTTGCTGGCATTGGATTATTATATTGTGACACAGAAGCTCAGATACTCTCACCAGATGGTGAAACTGAGTTCTTCTCAATCATGGCACTCGTACTGGTTGACCCTACAGAAAATTATAAATTTATTAATACGGGTAGCATCATGGAGGTTTGAAGTAGTAGTGGTGGAAATTTTTCCATTCTCGTTGAAAATCGAACCTAAATAAACATATGAAATATTATGAAATATAATTTTCTGCTACTACTAGTACTAATAGCTCTGTCAGTCTGACCTCCATTATTAACAACAACAAAATTTTGTTTGTTGACATTTGAGCACCATTCCAAACTAACGACAATAATCTACTAAAATGGACGATTTTCCTTCAAAGGCTATCCTAAAAATCGAAAATATAATGGTGTCATCCAAAAGCACATAACTTGTAACAATTAAACTCCAAGGAAACAATCACTACTATATGCTGAAAAATATGAAAAAAATATGCACCAAAAAATTCATAAAGGATTAACCCGAGACAGCGAAAAATGGTTGTGCAACAGAGAATATTACAGCTGATGGTTTTCTAGAACTGGATGAAATATAAGCCATTACAATAAATTGTTGACCTGAAATAAATGTTTCAGATTCCGCTATAATTTGAAATGTCGTGATTTTGTGATAATTCATCGCCTTACAGTAAACTTAAAGGATAAGCTTCTCTAACGATCTGTGATGATAGAGTTCTAACTGGTTCCACCTTGGTGTAGTGGTTGCATTGATTTCACATCTCCTGAAGGTCGTGGGTTCGATCCTCACATGGGTCAGGGCAGCATTCGTTTCGGCACGAATGCTTTAAAGGGACCAACCAGGGCGCATCTCTGCCTTGCATCATTTATAAGTGGTAGCTAAATGAGTACTGGAGTTTCCTCTGGGGAGTAAAGTTCTGGGGGGACCGCACTGGAAATAAGTCGTCAGACTTTGTGCGTAATCCCTGGCCTAGTGGCCGAAGAAAATTTACTTTTACTTTTTTACTAACTAATGTAGATCCGGGAACTGATGGTCGTGTCGTGTTCGTAGATTTTCTGTTCCAACCAGAAAATAAGAATATGATAGTCCGGTAATTAAATTATTTCTAATAGCTACAAAGGAGTAACTTTATGATGATTGTAATACGTCGAGAAAACCTGGAAGCACGTATTAAAGTTTAATTTTGAAATTCATAAGAAATACTTTGAATCTGAAAGTAATTTAGAAACTGTTGATTTAGTACTTAAATACATTTTTATTTGATTGTATATGGAACTGTTCTGTACTGTAGGTCTGATCTCTGGGAGGACTGTTGGGTTTAAGTATTAATTTAGTGATTTTGAATAGAACGCCAGCCTAACGAAAATCATAAATGTATACTCGCAGTAGGCCTGTACTAATGCCACATTGCAGAGTACCATATATGCCTATCTCGTGAATATGAATATAGCGTACTTGTGTCCCATGCAGTCTGGTTATGTCGTGAGAAAATTTACTACAAAACAAAGCAAACCAAAAAGCAAACAGTCGGCCGAGGCCGGAGGCGACCCGAAGGCTCCTCTTTCGATAGCTGCTCCTGCTACCCGAGGGTAGGGGTGGGCGCTACTCCTATCCCAAGATTTCGTAACTACAAAACTGATATATGCTATGCAGGCTTATAAAATTTTTGGAAAAACTTACGAATTTTTAAAGTAATGTTAGATTTTTTATTGTAATTTTGAGTTTGGTACAATACAGCAACGTCAATCAGCTACCATATAACAAAAGTAAATCAGGATGTGTTAAAATAAACTATGCATTATGAAATCCGTTCACAAAAAAACAGTATCAATATTCTTTAGATAAGTATTTGATAATCTGTTGGGTGGATGGATACACTTCTATCGATCAACTTTAATGGATTTAATCATTTGCTTTGATCAGGGGGCTTTAACGAAGAATAATTTAAAATCATTACATCACCATAACTATATTCACTGATTTATACCAAAGTTTAGAAGCATCGGTTATTATGATAATATAGATAAACACAAAGCAGAGCTGCAGAAAATTGCATAACTATATTAAATAATAACTATTTACATACTTGTGTGTAAAGTAGCACTTTACAGTGTGATGGTCCGAGTGGCTTTGTTACAGGAACGAACGTTAGTGAGTGTGTGAAAATAAAGCCACGAGGATCAGAACACTGTAAAGTACTTTGCAACAAGTATGTATGTAGTTTTATTCCAAAATTTTAACATGACGAAATTATTGTACATATACATTATAAGTGATAGAAACTAGACAAATTATATTAGTTGCTGTATGAATAAATGTAAAAATGACATAAATTATGTTATAAATAAGTTAGCTTATATTTATGGTGGCGTTTGGAGCCATGTTATAATAATATACTGTAGCTAGGCCCAACTGGTTACTAATAGCTATACCCCGCCTACCGGTAGGTAATGCAGTAGGCCTATCTGGCTGTCAGGCAAATTTCCACCTATTGTTTACGTGGTACCCAATGACAGCGTTAAGTAATGTCCCATTAGTAGACATTACTTAATGCCGACATGCACGGATCGGAATTGTTAGGGTTGGAATTGCATGGGTCGGAATTGTCCGGGTCGCAATTGTCCGGGTCGCAATTGTCCGGGTCGCAATTGTTCGGGTTGGAATTGTCCGGGTCGGAATAGTCCAGGTCGAATTGTCAAGGTCGGAATTGTCCGGGTCGGAATTGTCCGGGTCAGAATTGTCCGGGTCAGAATTGTCCGGGTCGGAATTGCATGGGTCGGAATTGTCCCGGTCGCAATTGTCCGGGTCGCTATTGTCCGGGTCGGAATTGTCCTGGTCGAATTGTTCAGGTCGGACTTGTCCGGATCGGAATTGTTAGGGTTGGAATTGCATGGGTCGGAATTGTCCGGGTCGCAATTGTCCGGGTCGGAATAGTCCAGGTCGAATTGTCCAGGTCGGAATTGTCCGAATCGGAATTGTCCGGGTTGGAATTGTCCGGGTCGGAATTGTCCGGGTTGGAATTGTCCGGGTCGGAATTGTCCGGGGCGAATTACCCGGGTTGGAATTGTCCGTACACCAAACTATTTGTGTTTTAAACCTATTGATTTGTAGAAACATTGGGGGGGGGGGTGTCATTTATTTCCGACACTATATTCCACTACATGGTATATTGACGTGTAAAATAAAGGAAATTTGTTGCCACTTAACGATCTAAAAATATACAATTAACCATCTACACTTCTTCTGCATAAATATTCATGTTTTCTGGATTAGCAATAATCTATTATTAATGATAAATATTAAGAACTATAATGTAGAAATATATTATTTATCTATTTCATACTATTATCTATTAGAAATTTTTTAGTTCTTGGCTCAAAAATTAAAATTTTAATATATAAGGGTTTTCGACGAGGTCGCTGATCACGATAAAACTTGTTAAAAAATTTATTTGGCAAGGCTACCATCATATTTGGTGCTATTTTTGTCCCCGAGGAAGAAAAACACGCGGAAAATTATGTTTAACTAAAATAATTTGTGTTTCATAATTCTGAACATATACGGGTTTACAAGGTCGCTGATCACGATGACACTAGTTATAAATATTTCTGGTAATGCAAACCTAATTTCGGTCTATTCTGGAGCCCCAGAACGAAAAGTACAAGTAGCACACAATTGTAAACTGTTAAATTTTGCCATTGGTTTGGTAATTCTGAAGATATACTGGTTTTCCAGGTCGCTGATCACGATACAACACGTTAAAAATCAAACTATGATCTTTGGTGCTTTTCTGGTGGGAAGAAAAATACAAGTAGCAAAGAATTTCAAATGGCAAACATCGAATTTGGTTGGACAATACTGTTCGCGCTTTCAGACCTTTGGCAGTTTAACCCGCCAAATTATGATGTCTTCTAGATAATAAATCACTTTTAGCCTATGACAAGTATTTAATTCACTACACTAGTCGAAACCAATCTGTGCGCGATCATTCACCCGCTGGATATACCCGGGAGATTGGGTTCGACGGCTTAATCTTATTGCTATGTAAGCCTAATGTATTATTCGACTGACAGTATTATATAATCTCTGACAATATTATTCACCTTCGGGGAATATTAACAGTTCCTTTAGGACGTGGCGCTCTATCTATATAAACAGAGTTATGACTTAAACTACTCACAACGATATGGCTTAGTTACAATTCACATATATGGCGCATTCTTTAGGAAATGCTTCGTTATCAGTCTCACTCATACACAATGCTGCACAATACTGCACACTGATCTGCCGATCTTCACTGATTTTAGTCACATATAAAAGGAACACGGACCGAATCATGTAGGGTCTATCAAATAACATTAGATTCACTTCAAACCACTCAACATAGGTCGCAATCATTTATCTGTAACCTTTCTCTCTTACCTTCGGTATATCAAGAATATTGGGTTTTCGGGGTTATTTGTCGTTATTCCAAATATAATAATTCATCAACCATATTATGAAGAACTGACAGTAAATAGCAATATAACAATATAAAAGTATGCACAGTGTTACACAGTATGCAGTGTATGCAGTACTGCAGTATGCAGATAACGGATATATGTCCTTATAATTAAGCCTACTAGTGTAGGGCTAAAGCAGAAAAGCACAAAATACTCCAAAGCCGTTCTTCCTGGCTTAGAATCACCAACAACACTGAAAAGAATAACTATAAGAATACCAGCTACCCTTATTCCACGAAGCTCCCGTCCAACACAGAGAAAGAGCAGTGAGATAGGAAAATTCAGTTCAGTAGCTCTGTGATAGGTCAAAATCAAAGCCAACTCAAATCCTATTGGCAGATACAGAAAGCAGGGCTATGGGGCAACGTGGCAATATCAGCCGTTAGCCGTCGTCATGGTAGCGACACTGTTTTCAAGAGTATCGAGCTTTTACGTCACGGAATTACGGATTATGTCCTCTAAAGTACAAATACAGAAGAAATAGCTTTTATGTCCGCTAAAACACCAGTACAGCAAGGACACGGCCTTTTTATGCCTGGTAAACCAACCACAGAGTACTTTACGGGGATAATAACCGGCTAATTACGCAAAAGCTTTTACACTGCTCCGAGAAAATGGGATTTAAGTCTATAAAATATAACAAATCACAGTTTCTAAAATATAAAGATACTCTAAACAGTTAGTCTTTCTTACGCAGACGGCGTTTACGCAGTTTTTTGAGGCTAGCAAGAGTCTTTTTCTCTTTGGGGGGAGCCACTTTACTAGGAGGGCCATAACTCCTGGGTGAAGGGTGCAATATGATTGCATCAGAAGGTGTAGGATTGTGGTCGAGGTATCTGCCGTTTCGATATGCTTCTCCTCGAGCTGATTTTCCTCCGCTCATAGCTGGATACGTTCATCCAAAAACTCTCGCAGAGAATAGGATCGTCCAAGTTCGATAACTTCTTAGAGATTCTGGATTTCCCAATCGAATTGAGATAAGGCCAATTCGTTTATCGATTGGACTTACTGTTATAAATTACGTTTATCTGAACAAACGCAGGTTTCCCTTTTGATCTTTATAGAATAGCGTTTAACTCGTTTCGTACAACGCTCTCCTTCACCTTGATGAGGGGTTGTATCGCGTTAAACGTGGACGACCATACGGTTGGATAGTGATATTAGGTGTCCGCGTCACAATCCGGCTAGGTAAGATGGGAGGCTAGCTAGAAATCACTGTCGGAGTGTTACCGATTAATTGTTAGGGTAACACTAGATCTTTGAACAGTGAATACAGTCCGCGAGGATCCGCGACACCACCAGGATCGCAGGTCTGAGGTCCAACTAAGGAATGAGGAGGTTTGACCGAGTATTCCGGGACTCTGATCGTAGGTTTACTCCAGGATCGTTCGAGCCGAGTGAGCATAGGTGATACGTCAACAAGTTTCGGTTTACGTGGATGTTTATGTCTTTCCGTTTATTAGTTGGGTCTAGGGCATTTATCGTAATAATACCAAAGACGCACGTCTGGTAGGGTAAACGCGGGTGATATTTATTTGTTGTTACAATGCTTCTATCAAGAATTCCAAATATACGTTGGAGTTACCGCGTTTATTTGTTTCTTTAGTGTCTTTTCTTTCGAGTCGATTTCGAATAGAATTTTCGCATTCGAATTTCAGTTTATGGTTCCGACTCCGCTGGGCAGGATATATAGTCGACATAGTCCGTATTATGTAAATCGATAGGATGACCAGTAGTTAAGAAGCCCATATACGTACCATTACGCTGCGTATATCGAGCAGCGAATTTTCTATAGTCCAACTCACGCGTGAGCTGCTCTTGGGACATTGGCGGTTCGATATAACGACCATCGTCCTCCGCAGCAGTTGGACTAACGTCGCCGCGTATTAAGCTATCAACAAACGCTTGTAAAAGTAGAGTATATCGCTCCCCGATACCAAGACCATCTTCTATCAACTCCGTCATATCTGCTATATATGAGTTTATCCATATTATAATGAGTTTATATTTAGGCGAGCGGGCGTCGCTGCCTACCCCAATCAACCCCCGGACAGTACGAGATCCTCAGCGCCGATGTGTCGTCGCCGCTGTACTTTCGCCAACGACGTAGCCGCACAACGACAACGACAACCGGCACAAGTCACTCAACTGTCCGTCCCAAAGGCTTAGATGTACTTCAGGTTTTCCTTGGAGAGTTAGGTTACTTTTACGATTGCGACTAGCTACTGTAAACACACCTTAGCAGTAACATTCACCTATAAACTCACAAATACCACACAACTGGTCACAACTACGCACATTCGGGCCATTTGTCCGTTAGTCAATGCCTTCCAGAATGTCACTGTATTATTATGTATCCTTGGATACTAGTAGTGCGCTATTTATTCCCTATGCTATTCAATGGGACAAGCTTTCTATTGTTCGTTTAACTCAATTCTAATTCTAGCGTGGTTGTTGCTATGGTGACATTATGCAAAGCTAGCGGTAGAATTAGGGTAATTCCAATGCATACAGATCTGGGATGTTATTTAATAGTATTCTTTAATAGTCAATGTTCGGTTTTATACATGACTTTATGAATTTTATCGGCTATTGACTATGTTTGGGAGACTTTCGCACACTCATAGGCATAATAAGATAAATCTCCGCTCCCTTGATCTATTAATTAATGGAATTTTGGGAATGTTATAAATTGCGTAAAAATGGCAATTTATTAAATTCATTAAAAGGCATGAATTTAAATTTATTCCCTGAAATTTTATTATTTGATAATTAAATGGACATATTTTGATTCTAGAATATGTCTGGGGACACAAGATCCTTAATTCTATGACAATTGTCTTTTTAAGAATATCGGTAAATGCTACGATATCTTAATTGACTAGAATTGCTGAAGGATCTGAATTTTACAGATTTTGATTTATTAGATTTGCAAATATTAAATAATTAATATTTGAGATGGGCACCAATTTATTCCAGAACTTGTCTGGGGACGTTAACCACTGATTCTAAAATTTGTCTTTCAAGTATATCGGTGGGTGCCGCGATATCTTAATCGACTAGAATTACAGATGGTCAAAGGGTTTAACAGATTTATTTTGCGTTATACGCTACTGTTAAAGGGACATCACGCTACTATATGTATTATTTAATATACGGTATGAGAGCAATATCGCACGAAGCAATGTCAGTGTGAAGAGGCAAGTCGTTTCCAAGGTCTACCCAGAGCTTGGTTTAGCCGAGACACGAGGATCTGAACTTTGCATTCCTAATACTCTGCCTACCAATAATACTTAAATATAGTAGTGGCTTTATTGTACTTTAATAAGTACGGACATTTCATCTTACTGTAGTCACGTATTTATAATATGATACGGACAGTAAGGAAAGAGGAAAAGAATTATTTCTTGCCGTCGCATTAAATATAATATATACGTAATTAAGTAATAAACGCGAATATATATTGCACTAATCTACTAAATAATCGCTAAAATAACATTCTACTGAATAAAATTAAAGAAAACGATTATAATAAAATTACATAGTAATACATACAGAAATATAAAAATAATAAAATAATATAAAATAATAGAGTCACACACCCACTCCATATGTTGTTACGTTATGGAGTCCCTAGATGTTTGAAGGATTAGGGAGGTGGTCGTGGGAAGAGAATCTTGCCTTCCACAGTTTCCGGAGAGTCCTCCATTCCCTTCCGGTAAACACAAACGACCGACTGGGTGATTGAGTCGCTGCATCCTGAATACAATTCCAGGTTTCCTCTTCGTCCTGGAATAGTGACGATAGAAACATCGCTCAAAGTATATGACGGCGTCACAAAGCCGATTCCAGGAGCTATAGTGGTCCGTCGCTCTCTGCAGGAGAGGTGAGAGTCCCTGCGAGACGTCTGATGTTCCAGAGCTCCAATCGCTCTCTCTGATCTTCATGAAGGATCCACTCGCGGTGGGGAGGTCCAGATCCACGGCGTCGTCCCTGGCAATATGTAATACCGACAGATCTATCCCGGGTTCAAATAACTCCGCTCCACCCGTCCGGGTTTTAGGTTTAACTTTCTCCGCTCCCTTGGCTGGTCTAATCTCAGTCGGAGTAAGATGGGGAGGCCATTCATCCTCCTTACTCAGGAAGTCGGGTTCACCTAACCGGTCTGTAGTATCTGTCAGTTCTTGAGGAGTTGCTCCTCTGGAAGCGATGTCAGTTGTATTCATCGTCTTGGGGCAATATCTCCATTGATCTACATTGGAGTTAAGATTGTCATTATCTGAGGAGTATGGTGTTCCCTCAGTTGGGTCGTCTCCCTCACTAGTATCATCTTCCCATTCACTCACCTGGCAGACGCGATCTTGAAGCAGTCTTTCTCTGAGCGTTCTACGGGAAGGTCCAGTAAGGTACCAACCTACTCTAGTTCTTACCGCATAGGTCTGAAGTGGTTGCGGTTGAGTAGGTCGTTTCTCTAATGTCTCCAGCGCCTCATGCGCGTTTTGACCGATTAATATTTGTACTCCAGGATAATCGGTGTCGAATCTAGGGATGTTAAGTTGTTGGGCATGATCATCTTCGTCCCAATTATAAGGTTCCACTTGGGTGGTAGCGAAGTTCTTTATTGCCACCATTTTTACTGACCTTATACTGTATTCTCCTAGTTTATCCTGTGGAGTGGACAACTCACCTATATAATAGTCGGCAGCTACAGTAGAATTCCAAACCTGCATGATCCCTGACATGTTTAGCTTGGTTCGGAACTTGGGTTGTCCAGCAAAGATGTCCTCGGCTAGTTCCCTATCGATGAATGTTCCCGTGCTGCCGGAGTCCAGGAGGGCGTTCACTATATAGCTCTTCTGAGGTCCGTGGACCCGTAACTGGACTACAGGAAATTCTCGGATTCCTATATTGGAAGTTGGCGCTTTCCAAGATGGTTGTTGATCTGAAGTAGTTAGGGTGAGGTCGCTGTCTGTGTCTTTCTCATAGATGAGTGCTCGATACACTGCGGTGGTGTTTATTAAGTAACAGGATTCGTTTTCGTCGGAGAACTCGTCCGTATAGAATCCTTCCATCTCAGATTGATCAGTGTCGTTCACATCACTGAATTGGACATGTAGTTCGGACTCACTTACCTGACTAGGGCTGTTTCGTTCGAATTCCGTGTGCAACAAGATATGATGTTTTGCGCCGCACTTTGCACACCTTGCGTCGGAGTAACAGGTTCGCCGTTGGTGTCCTCGTCTGAGGCAATTATAACACAACCGCTTATCCCACATGACTTCACGTCTATCCTTTAGTGATTTCCTCAGGAATTTATCACACGCATTTAAACGGTGGGGCCCGTCGCATAGCACACATTTCGGCTTGATGTTACTTACTTTAACCTGTGCTATGTGGTGCACACTTGTTCTTTCCTCGGGCTTTCTCACCTGAATTCTTTTAGGAGACGTAGGAAGGGTTTTTTGTACCGGTTCCCTTCTGTCATTGGGTCGGGACTCGGATTTACTTACCTGATCTTTAGGCATTTTATTGACATAATAAGATCTGTCAGTGTCTTTCCCGCTGTCCTCTCCTTGAGAAGTTTGGCTTTCACCGTCGTCGGCATAACATACTGGTGTTACCCTTCTCCTAGAAACGGGTTTCTCACTTACCTTGTTTTCCAATGTCTTCTCTCTGGACTGCCTTAGGAGCTGTAATTTCACTTCTCTATCTAAGAATGACATGAGATCAGTCATGGTAGGGTCTCGTCGTTGTTGTTCCATCATATATAACACCTTCTTGTCCCAGCGTGTACCTACTCCACCCTTGGGCAAAGTAGATGCTAAGGCTCCTACAACCATAGAATTCTGGTATTCATGAGACTTACCTAACCAATCTAGTTGTCTACAGATCTCCTGAATCTCATCGGAAAACTCTATAATCCCGCTGCTAAGAAACTTTTGGGGCGCCATTAATTTCGCATATAAATACCTAGCTATGTTAGTCCTATTACCATACCTGATGTTTAGTGTATCCCAAACTTGTCTTAATCCATCTGGATGTCCAATAAATTTTAACGCCATTGACTTGGGAGATCCTTCCAAGCACTCGATGAGGTATCTAAGTTTTTCTCCATTAGATAGTACAGAGTTCTGTATGTTATCTTTGTAATATTCATTAAAAGGTAACCATTTCATCTCATCTCCATTGAACTTGACGATCTCTCCCACCTTTACCGCTTGCCGGGCTTCGGTTCTAGCCATTTGACGCGTAAAACTTTCTTGGGCCATCGTGTTATTTAATATCGAATTATCGGTATATAAATTTCTCGGATTATGATCAGTTCTATAGGGAATATCATTATCAACAGGTCTATAATTACCCTTAATAGGGTTCACTATAGGAGTTTCTATTTCGCTAGCAGTATAGATGCGTGTAGGCTCCACACCTTGCGCATGGGATACTTCAGACCTAACGGGTTGACACATTGTTACAGGGGGTGGTGGTATACCCTTTTGAGTATTTACTAATTTATCGCGTTCTAACGCGATACTTTGCTGCACTTCTTGCAACTCTAGCCTACTTTCCCTTACTGTGCCCTTGAATTGCTGGACAGTCTCCTGCATCTGCCCGAGCAGGATATCCATCCCCCGCCGTCCCTCGTCCACCCATTCGACCGCCGAAGCGGGAGTCGCCAACGTTGTAGCGGGTGGACGATGGACAATGGACGACAAATTATGAATATTTCGCTCGGGACCCAGGACCTGAACTGTCTCTGGGGCAGTTCTACGGGGCACAGGTAGCTTAGTGCTATGCAGAGGGAATTTAGAGGTAACTTCAGGGAGCACAGGGGTGTCTATCACCGAAGGGGTGATTTCGAGAACAGGCCTAATTATTTCAGGCTCATCTACTATAGTAGGGAGTCTTTCTATTTTAATTATTTGGTCTGTGGGTTCTGTACTGCCTAAGTTGGTGCTATTTAGTTGCCTTCTAACAGCTGGAGGCAAATCAGGCAATTTCTGACGGTGGAATGTTCTTTTACGTCTGCTTAGACGAGATCTATTTCCTTTGCCTTCAGTATCGGTGGTATCGCCTTCCTCAGATGATGTATATCCCTGCCTTTTGGGAGTAGATCGATTCATCATCTGCATATTACTAGCTGTTAACTGTTTATTTATGCAGTCTTGATTCTCCTGAATGTTTTCTAATTCTAATAGGGTGGTTTCTTCAGTCGCTCTCCGTTCTGCTTCTGCCACTGCCTCTGCCGCCTTTCTTTCAGCTTCGGCCGCTTTTGCTTCTGCCGCTGCCTCTGCCGCCTTTGCCTCTGCCGCTGCCTCTGCCGCCTTTGCCTCTGCCGCTGCCGCTTTTGCCTCTGCCGCTGCCTCTGCCGCCTTTGCCTCTGCCGCTGCCTCTGCCGCTGCCGCTTTTCTTTCTGCTTCTGCAGCTACCACTACTGCTTTCTTTCTGTCTTCTATACGTTTTTTCTTTACTTGTTCTTCTTGGACTCGTGTCAGGCGGAGTTGTTCATCAAATTTAGCCTGATTCGCAGCCCTCATTTCCACATCGATGGCATCCAACACAAGCTTGGTTCCTTCGCTATTAGGGCTAAGTCCATCTAACCTTCTTCTCAATTCGTCATCACCTAAAAAACGTTGATAGTCCGACAGATAGATGTCAATGGCATCCCTCTTATGCGGTTTCTCTGCTGTCACTTCACTCTCGGTTGTATCTAGTAGACTGTCTGACAGGTTCTGCTTTGCGTCAGACATGCTTATGTGTACAGTTGAAGGTCTACTGCCGTATTACAGTCTGAGCAAGTCTAGTAACTCAGTATTAACTGCTAGCCCAGTAATTAATTACCGGTACTGCTACTCAGTGTAGCGTGATATATATAATATATTAGAATACCGGTATGCTTATAGTATATATAACTATTATTACAGACTAGGTTTATCACCGAATACCGGTATAATTTTAGCACAAATATATATAAATATATAATAGGCCTATCGTGGATACCGGTATGCAGTTTACACTTATAGTGTATATATATAAGTATAATTACAGACTAGAATTAATTACAGAATACCGGTATGATTTCAACCTAAAATTTATAGAAATAAATATAATAAGCCTATTGTAAATACCGGTATGTCAATTATTTTAGAATAATTGAATTTCTGAACTTTAGGGTTACTTGGTTACTTTAACTTACTTTATTACCGTTATTTAAGCAGTAGTCCAACTGATATTGAGACCTAATTGTTATATGGTAGGCCTACTATTTATAAATCGTTAGATTTGATTTATAATATATATATACCCGTTTTAATGGGTTTAGTCAATGTTTGAAATAAATGTTATTATTTCTGGGGTAATCACTACACAAAGCGGTACGCTTTCAGTGAAGTGTTACGTACAGGACACTAAAACAAATGATTCTAATTTACCTAAGTTACTTAATACTACAAATTACGTACAATTCGGGTGAGATTACAATCTCTAAATAAACACAAAAATTTACAAATACGCAAATACGAATTTCAGGGTAATTTTACAAGAAGTCTACAAACCAGCCTAACAAAGGGTTAGAAAACTGGTTATTACAACGGACAGGGTACTACGGTATTTGAAAATAATAAGTAGTAGTAAATACACTGCGTTGTCCAGATAGGAAAATACCACCGCCTGACGACCTATAGCCGTATCGCTATAGGTTCTACGTTATGTATCACGGAGTGTTCCTACCTAGAAGTTAATAGAGCTAATCGAACGTGCCTATCAACCACTTTACAACACAAATATAATGCCTACACTAATTACTTTCGGTAAGCACTGTACACTAAACCCTAAATTAGGTACGAGTACTTGTACAACAGATAATCAGTAGTTAAATATACTTGAACAGCTAAAAGAACCACGGCATCTGCTGGAGTGACCGGTGCACAAAATCACCAGTCTTTACCTACGCCAAGCAGCCCGTGTAGTACCGGGGTTAATTTAACTATAGCGGTATGTATAACAAACACAATTATTGTAGGAACAAACTTGGGGAATGAATGTTGCGAATAATCGCATAAACTCTGAATAATAAATATTACGCTACGCGTACAAACTACTCAAACAAAATGCAGACCGAACACTGACAGACTACTATCAAGCCTAAACAAACTACGGTATATGCAGACTCCGAAATAATTAGGTAGTATGCGTTCTAACCCAGTAGTACGACTTATTCTTTAGTTGGGGGTTTACCTTACAGCATTCGCTGCCCCTACTTCCTAACCGTTCTTTATCGGACAAGTGATCTACGCACGCTGCAATCCGTTCAGACCCAATAACAGCCAGACAACTATCCAGCCTACAAATTATCTAAATAAATATTATACGCTACCCGTACAGACTTACACAAACAAAGTACAGACTCAACGATGGCAGACTACTCTCAAGCCTAAATAAACTACAGGACATGCAGACTCCGAAATGATTAGGGAGTATGCGTTCTAACCCAGTAGTACGACTTATTCTTTAGTTGGGGGTTTACCTTACAGCATTCGCTGCCCCTACTTCCTAACCGTACTTAATCGGACAGGTGATCTACACACACTGCAATCCGTTCGGACCTAACAGCAATCAGACAACAGCTCAGCCTACAAATCGTCTGTACAATCTGATCAGGTTTACACGCCTTCTGTTCAATACTGGCCTACAAATAAATAAAACTGACAGAAATAGGCCTAAGTAAAATCCCAATAAAAACCAGGCGTCCCCGATTAATTATTAAGACCTACCGGCATATATAATCAAATCGAATAATACTGCTGTACTTATACGGAAGTACCGGTTAGGACAGTTAGGCCTACGGACCTACAGAAGTACCGGTTCTGGCAGTTGGACCTACGGGCCTACGGCAGTACCGGTTCTGGCAGTTGGGCCTACTGACCTACAGATGGACCGTTCAGGTTTACCGGTTGACCGGTACTTTCAACTTTATTGCTTACTGCAATAAAGAAGCTATATCCGTTATTGTTCGCGCTTTCAGACCTTTGGCAGTTTAACCCGCCAAATTATGATGTCTTCTAGATAATAAATCACTTTTAGCCTATGACAAGTATTTAATTCACTACACTAGTCGAAACCAATCTGTGCGCGATCATTCACCCGCTGGATATACCCGGGAGATTGGGTTCGACGGCTTAATCTTATTGCTATGTAAGCCTAATGTATTATTCGACTGACAGTATTATATAATCTCTGACAATATTATTCACCTTCGGGGAATATTAACAGTTCCATTAGGACGTGGCGCTCTATCTATATAAACAGAGTTATGACTTAAACTACTCACAACGATATGGCTTAGTTACAATTCACATATATGGCGCATTCTTTAGGAAATGCTTCGTTATCAGTCTCACTCATACACAATGCTGCACAATACTGCACACAGATCTGCCGATCTTCACTGATTTTAGTCACATATAAAAGGAACACGGACCGAATCATGTAGGGTCTATCAAATAACATTAGATTCACTTCAAACCACTCAACATAGGTCGCAATCATTTATCTGTAACCTTTCTCTCTTACCTTCGGTATATCAAGAATATTGGGTTTTCGGGGTTATTTGTCGTTATTCCAAATATAATAATTCATCAACCATATTATGAAGAACTGACAGTAAATAGCAATATAACAATATAAAAGTATGCACAGTGTTACACAGTATGCAGTGTATGCAGTACTGCAGTATGCAGATAACGGATATATGTCCTTATAATTAAGCCTACTAGTGTAGGGCTAAAGCAGAAAAGCACAAAATACTCCAAAGCCGTTCTTCCTGGCTTAGAATCACCAACAACACTGAAAAGAATAACTATAAGAATACCAGCTACCCTTATTCCACGAAGCTCCCGTCCAACACAGAGAAAGAGCAGTGAGATAGGAAAATTCAGTTCAGTAGCTCTGTGATAGGTCAAAATCAAAGCCAACTCAAATCCTATTGGCAGATACAGAAAGCAGGGCTATGGGGCAACGTGGCAATATCAGCCGTTAGCCGTCGTCATGGTAGCGACACTGTTTTCAAGAGTATCGAGCTTTTACGTCACGGAATTACGGATTATGTCCTCTAAAGTACAAATACAGAAGAAATAGCTTTTATGTCCGCTAAAACACCAGTACAGCAAGGACACGGCCTTTTTATGCCTGGTAAACCAACCACAGAGTACTTTACGGGGATAATAACCGGCTAATTACGCAAAAGCTTTTACAAATACGATATTTTTGAGTGTGATATTCGTGATCAGTATCCCAGAAAACCCATAATATCTAACCATCAGGTTGATTTGGTGATGACGTTTGATTATCAATTTTGTGCTATTTTTCGTGCCGCGCATTGACACAAATACAAAAATGCCCTAATCAAAAATGTACGATATATTTCAGTGTTATATTATTGATAAGAATCCCAAAAAAGATATATGGTCATAAATTTGTTCCCTATTTCACCTCCTTATTTGTAAGGCTACCTGTTCGGTTAAAAACGGTTCTGTTGTGCTGACTGCATGACTGCTGTATTGTTACTTCTGTACTTTCGTTGTTCTGTTTTTGTATTCTAGTATGTAGTGTGCTTGACTTATATATTTCTAGGTCTTATTTCTGTGTTTAGTGCTGCATTTAATTTAGTGCTACTGACGATGACAATGTATTGATTCGAAACGTTTATACTATGAAACTTAAGATGTATTAGCTGTTTACACTCTTCCTAAAAGGTCTGGTTACTCCCTGGTTATAGGGAGTCCTCCAAGGAGACACACTTTGCGCCATTCTTGTTCATAATTGTTGTTGACTATGTTCTACGCATGTCCTTAGATCCTCATAATGATGATGGGGTGATGGTAACTCCACCTACTGGCTCCAGAAGTCGAGGAAATCCTGCCAAGTACCTAACTGATCTAGACTTTGCTGATGACGTAGGAGTACTCTCAGAATCACTAGAGGGAGCCCAACGGCTCCTCAGCTCATTAGAACATGCTGCTTCTAGTGTTGGTCTTTTTATTAACTCCAGAAAGACCAAAATTTTGACAGTTAACTTTGAAAGTCCTCAGCAAATATCTGATCGGATGAGCATAAACTCAATGACGACGGTATGCTTGAGCATGTGGACAACTTCTGTTACCTGGGATCATGGATCCAGAAGTCAGGTGAGGACCTTCGAATACGTAAGGGAAAGGCATGGGCAGCATTGAATGGGCTTTCCAGGATTTGAAAGTCACACATTATTCATCGCAAACTTAAGGTCCGATTATTTAGAGCAGTAGTAGTTCCAGTACTCCTCTATGGGAGTCCATGCTGGGCTCTAACTGCTGAGGACACCAAACCTCTGGATGGCCCATTCACAAAAATTCTACGCCGGGTTCACTGTGTCAAGTACAATGCACACATCTCCAACCAGACACTATATAACATTAGGGGTGTTTCATTGGTTCCCCCAAGCTTGACACTAGAAAAAAGTCGCCTCCGCCCTTTACAGGACATTGCTTTCGCCGTGAGGACCAGCCTGTGCACAACCTTGTGCTTTGGCAGCCCAATGGGGAAAATGAGCATGGTGGACAGCCAATGACTTTAGTGAGACGCCTCCTAATTGACACTGTCTAGAAGTTGCTAATAATCTCGCGAAAGTCATGGGGGATAAGGAGTTGTGGCGGTGCAACTTTGTTGATAAGCAGGGATAGCATTCTCGCTCAATACACACCCGCTGCATTGGGCTTGCCAATTGTGGATTGCATGGTGATAACAAAACGTTTTTGTAAAGATGGCATAACATCTAAATGTGAAGGTAGTGTACTCTACATTCGACAAGGTATAGAATACACACTGTAGACTGACTATACCATCGACGGGTGCGAGTCTTGTGGGTTATACTGAGAACTAACCGTAAACAGTAACTTGGGACCACATAACCTGGGGAGTCTACCGAAATAATAACACACTTAATACTTTCGGTGTCCAAAAACTAATTGTGCACGAGATCCGAATCACGCCTCACTCTAAAACACTGATTGACCATATTTCTACAAAATTTAGACCTTCTAATAAATATATTTCAGCCGTCGAGTGTTCTTACTGAATTAATTAAATATAACAAACAAAAATTCCCCTCCGATTTCCAAAAATTCGTTAACTGGTCCAACAACTGGACCCCGTCCTACTAATTCCATCCAAATTAAAGTTCAATTTATCGTCTTTTACAATAATATCGAAACGACATGTCAAAAACACTTTCCGAAAAAATAAACAATTTCAATATATATCCTAAAAGCACTACGGGAGTATATTAAAAATAAGAATAGAAAATCAGCAATAAAAATAATAGCAAAAAACTTGGCAAACAATAAATTTGGCTATGCATAGTTATAAAAATTTATAGTTTGATAGTTTAAAATTTAACCCTTATTTGTCCCGAAGGGGGGTGGGGGGGGGGGGGGGGTCATTTAAAATAAAAATATATTTTTCTAATTCTTCTGTATCTTTGAGTCAGTTTATTGAGAAAACCGATATTTCGTGACTTTCCCTAATATTTAGTGGGCTACCCAACATAGCAAACGCCATTTACCTTACATGGCTATGTTAGTGTTGGTGCTGTTGTCCCTTTCTAGCACCCATGTTCAGTATTCTTCGTTCAGAAAATGTCAAAAGATTTTATGGCTCACTAATATAAATTTATTTGTAGTATAAAGTGGTTTTTAGGATGCTGATCACGACTATAGAACTCAAATAAAACATTGAAGGCAATTTTTGGTAATCTTAAATGTGCCCCGTGGGGCACGAAAAAAACAAGTAGTTCAAATCGTCACCTTCAAGGCAGAACCCCCTAAGTCGATTTTTGTAGTTCTGAGATAATCGATAAAAACTGTTTATTTTTTAGAGAGATGCCTCAGTTTACTTGTTATTGTGTTTTTTGATAACTAAATATATGTAGAATTCCTATAACTAAACTTTCAATTTGATTTAGAATTACCTTTGAAATATATTGCGGTTTTTTTGTAAAATTCTGACTTATGGTGTTTTGCCAAAACAAAGGGGAACACCATTTTCTGGTATTATCCCGTAACTATACGATAGTTGCGGGGTATTGCCTAGAAAACAAGGTATCCTCAATTTGGCAAAACACCATAAGAACGAATTTTTACAAAAAACACGCAAAAAATATCAAAAAATAGCCAAGGCGTTAAATTGTTATTAGCTAATACGTGATATCTAACATGTTAACTAGCACATGATCAGGTGTTAGTAATTGAAGAGATACGCCTATTCCTACTATCGGAAGAGACGGTAACAATACCTGCAATATCCTACTGTAAAGTTTGTAAATCAAATCATAAATCCGACCTCCTCACCAAAACAGTAAACTCTAAGTAAGCGAATATATTGCAGTATCGATCTCTTATAACCGGTGAGGCAGAAAACAGTCTACGAGCAGACAAACTTCGATAAAACAAAATCCCGCGCAGCGAATCCTAAAATCAGGCTGACTCACTGACGGACTAAGGGGCTCGTATACTTTGCCGCGGTGTGATTTATATGGTTGGGCAAAGGGACGCTAGCTAGGTATAGAGCAGATTTGGAGATGTCTAACTAGCGGGCAAAGCACAGTACGGACAAAGTTAATTTTATATATTTCGAGGTGTAAATAATTTCTAACGCGCGTGTGTTAATTCTGAACGGTCAAAACAGTTTTGCTCCTTCACATATATAATTACTGGGTACGGTGTGCATTTTACGAATATTCTAATTTTGTAACTTGTAGGTCCAATACTCACGAATGGTAAGGTTCCTTCCCCTCTTGCGTATTTCCAGGACTCAAATTCAGGCATAAGGTTAATACTACGCCCAGAATTCGGCAATTTTAGGTACCAGGTCCCTGATACTAAGAAGAGATGTGTTAGTTTACTACTGTAGGCGTACAGGTACTAATAGCTATCCTGGCTCCTATCTAGAATTTTAGTCACCCAGGTAGTCCGGGTAACTTCCTATTAGGGCGTTGGCGGGGACACGGTAGATGTTAGTATATCCCTGATAGCCTCAATTTATTTGCGCCTAGTGTAAACTGCCCTACCGCCTGAACGGTACAATCCCAATTCAGGTGAAAACACAGCAACCCCCCTAGCCTACAAGTTCTGATGTAATGGACACTGTCGTACTGCAAATAGTCGCACACACACCTGTACTTAGCAAGAGTTAAGCGTACAGTTTGCTGCACCCTAACCAATGTGTATGCCTTGTACCGGTGTGCCTACGTCCTATCTGCGTACTAGTATCTGCTCTCTCTCCCTCCCCCCCGTAGGAATGTGAAGGTCTACTGTGGGTTTTCCTGAATCAAGACAGTACAGTCCCTATGATGTAATTTTAGGCTTGCAGCGTGTCACTACGTCTACCTTTTGATCTTTTGGTCTTATACTTAGGTAGCAAGGATCGAACGCTGTCTAACCTTTCAGGCGATGGGCGAATAACTTTAAATGGTATTGCGGGTTGTCTCTCGTCTACATTCCCGTGATGTTCCCGTTCATTGCTGCGGCCCGATCTCTAGCCGGCCATCCTGTCCCTGAGTTTGTTCACCGTAGTGAATTCATAGTAAAACAGAAAAGCTGAGAGAATATTCTGACTTTATTACAGAAGACACAATTATAATACAATGTAATCTGAGAATAAACTAAGCACGACAGAATATTGATAAGATAATCTGAGAAAGATTGAGATATAAGATTGAGATTGTGATAACTAATGAACGAATCGCACCTTTATATACTAAATTTGTGCTGCAATCAATCGAGAAAATTCTCGATTGTTCTATGGGTTCTAACAAGGTTTTAAAGATAGCTTATTGGTCCAGCTAATATATAACTTGCACGACATTGGTTACAATCAAATAACTACAGCCTTATTGGTACAGACAAATGCAATTAATTTGTAGCGGTTAATTTAAATGAGTTGAAATTCTGCACAAAAAATAATTCGCACTTACTAGGATTCGAACTCGATACCTACTACACATATAATTTCCAACGCTCTACCAACTGAGCTACTGAACCACTTGACCGATAGATACACAATAGATAGAACCAATACTAATGAGAACTCAAAGCAATCTTTACAAAGTTAATTCGAATAAAATAAAATTTTGAAAATCCACGGCATTTAGGGAATATAATTCTATACCGCTCCATGAAAACAGGATATTATCGTGCATAAAATATACGGTTTTCACCAATAATCAATCAAACTATAGAATACTTAGGGCGTACTTACATATTTACAATTAAATTTCAAACAATACTTCCCTTTTACGTAATGATTCGATACAAAAATAATTACAAATTCAAACTTTACGTAGTTAAGGCTTTACGAAGTAAGTACAATATAAATCTAAATTAAATTCACCAATATAAATCTATTGCATCTCAGATATTGCATAAATTCAAACAATTACAAATACAAATAAATGAAAACAATAAGAAAGGCTCGCGAGTCTTCCATCTACTATTGCATCCCAAATATTGCATAAATTTAAGTAATTACAAATACTTTCGTACCTAAATGTGGATTGCATAAGTTTGGAATAATTACAAATATGAGTCTTTCTGAGCACAAAATTTTCTATCTAATGAAACTTTCTATTTCACTGTAAATACAAATGCTGCTTATAAAATATAAATTGCATAATATTCGGAACAATATAAATTGCATAAGTTCGGAATAATATAAATTGCATAAGTTCGAAATAATCACGTAAATATAAAATATAAATTCTTACTAAATATAAATCTTACTAAATATAAGTCTTTACTTAAATATAAATATAAACTGCATAAGTTTAGAATAATATAAACCTTTTGCATCTCAAATGTGAAACATAAATCTTTCAAATATAAGTTCCTTCTAAACTTTCTAAATTTCATAAATTCGGAACAATACAAATTGCATAAGTTTTCTAAATATAAAACATATAATTCAAAATAAATCACAAATCATAAGAAAGGCCCACGAGTCTTCCGTCCACCCTTGCCCTCCCTTTTATCGCTTAGTAGATCGAGCCCTGCCGCGTCCTCGAAAACTGCGCACAGGTGACTTTGCTCGCGATATGGGACTAATGGGGCGAGTCACTGGTTTACTTGGGACGTTGAGAGACGGTGCAACTATTTCCTCGCAAATTCGTCTATTTGGCATCCCAAAACCTCGACCAATTCCTCGTGACCGATCAGTTGTTGCTACAGTTGGTAGAACGTCTGGGAACGCGTGAGAAGTGGACGACGCAGACCCAAGAGTAGCTTGCGCCCCCTGTTGATCAGCTGGTGTATGTCCCGATCCTCCTACCGGTTCTCTTGGAAGTGATACCGTATCCCGAGTAACTCGAATGGTCGGCTCAACTCCCTTGCGTTCTTCTACATTAATAATTTTCTTTAATTGTTGGCCCACCTTCTGGACCCGTATGATCCTACCCTGCCCGTCCTCCCGAGGGTGACGTGCAGACGGCGCAACCGGAGTGGCTGGTATATTTGTCGCCTCTAGGACCTCTTCTTCCTCGAATACGCTCGCTCGTATACGTTTATGGTAAAACGCGGCTCGGTACGCCCATGCGACGGTTAACCAAGCTCCCTTGTTCCGCTTTTCAGTTCGGAAACGATCGAATTCACCATACGTAATCCGATTAACGACTTTCTGAAAATTCCACGTGTTTTTGTTATCCGGGTGAATCTGTAACAGATACTCGCGCACCACTCGGAATCCGCTGTCGTGGGGCAAAATATCGACAACCTCGATAAGTTCGTCATATTGAGGCATAGCGGAGATATATCCTTCCGACATCATCGTTTGAGGATTTACCGCCCAAAATCCGAGATGCGCTCTCATCGGAAACCGTCTTCTTTGTGCCGATACATGTTCGTCGGCTAAATCTTCCCACTCATCAAATAACTTCCTCACGAGTTTTACAGATTCGTGTTCATAAGGTATGTCCCTTAGTTGGCATTCAGATGCTCGATGTCCCTTTATATTGCAATAAGTACATTGAGCCATAAATCTCCAGCAAGTATAAAAGGTATGAGACCCTTGATCCCCACACCATCCACAGATTAGCTGAGTCGTAGTAATGTGCTTTCCACTGCACTTTGCCATATGATGTCCAGCGACGCCACATTTACTACACATCGTATTGGCAGGGTACCACACTCGTTCGTATATAAGATCTCCAATCGGTCGAGCGCTTCCTCCCATACTATAATCGTAATCATCTGGGTCTATGGGTTGGTAGGTTTCTGAAGGTTGTAGGCAAACTATAGCATCTGTTGCTTCAAGTTGTCGAATCTCCGTCTGAGATTTCTTCGGGAGGTTCCTTTCTATCTCAAGAAGTTCCTCTAAAGGATCGTCGGCGATCGTAGTAGTTACTTCGAATTCATCACCAAGGTGACCGATAGGCGCGCGCGTCTGCCGTGATTCATCCGTAATTTCCACGATACGTTCTCCTTCATAGGGTAACAATGTAAACATAGATGGTCTTTCGATAAGAGATCCCGCACAGCGAAGATACACGTCTCGAAATATGCTAAATCCTGCTCGAGTAAAGGCATTGCTGTCTTTGCGAGCTTCGCTGTACTTTCTGATAATTCCTTTATACCAAATATAGTGTAGTCTTTGGCTCCAAATCTTTCGAATGGCGCTGCTGCCTCCTCTTGGATATCATATCCCCATCTCGGCTCTCCTTGTATCCCTTTCTCCATAATTAGGGGTGTAGTTACATAATCATTACTACTAGAGGGAATACAACAGAGTTTGTAGTTAGTTGTGAGGAGACGTGAGAGTTTCGTCTGCCCTTTGGGCTCGACAACGCTCTAACCTCCTACCCATAGCCTAAGATCTAGGGTTTCGTTAATGACACGCTGCTTCTTATCTAAAATTTTTTGCCGAAATAAAAACGAATTTGGGCTAAACTGGCTGTGAGTCTAAAATACTCACTTTTTGATCCCAAACTATTATCAGAAAATAAGCAGTCAAGAATTAGTAATACATATAGGGGAGTCTATTTTGACGTAACTTATTGAAACAAGACCGTGTAAAATTTTATTAAAATTTTAAGAAAGGCTCGCAAGTCTTCCTCTCTTGTTTCTCTAATTTTAAGTTCCACCCGACTGTACCCTGAAATCTATTCACTGGAGAAAATTTTAAAAATTTTTCAAATCCAAATGGATTGTCTAAAATTTCGAAAATGTCTCAATATTGTGAGTTCCAAGTAGAATTCCATTTCTTATACCTACAAATCCCGCTCCTATGTGACACATAAGGGTACTACCCTCAATGTTCACATATAAAGACAATGGAATTCTACCGCTGTCCTTACTACGGTGTACAGGTACGTGGAAATCTATTTGTAAACTCCTAATTATTTACTAGTATTAGGTGGAGATTTGTAATCTCCAGACTCGTTACGAGTCTCTTCAAGAAGTACGAGACGTTGAGTCGGTCTGTCTACTGTACGACCGTCAATTGTCCGTACCGTCACAGTCCTTGTCACTCCATCCATAGATGGATGTGTGGCTAAAATGACACCTGTTATCCAGAAGCGTCTTTTTAGATTCACTTCTGCCAACAGCACGTGATCTCCCGGCTTTAATGCGCGGGTGTTATTGTACCAGTTTGTTCTGGCAGAAATAGAGGGCAAATAATGGTTTTGCCATATTTCCCAGAATTTGTTAGCCAGTAGTTGCGTGATTTTCCACGCTTTTCTACCGTAACTGTCGCTTTCTATTGGAATAGAAATCGGCGTTAATGTCGTCGGTGCCTGCATAAGCAGGTGTGCTGGTGTTAAAGCAAACTGGGATTGTTTGTCATCGGGTACTAATACTATTGGTCTAGTATTTAGTATTGCCTCGATTTCAACAAACAATGTTGTCAGTTGGTCGTCTGTTAATATGTGGTTTACTGGAATGACCTTTGCCATTGCTGTCTTTATAGATCTAATCAGTCTCTCCCAGACTCCGCCTCTCCAAGGACTATCTGGAGGATTGAACTTCCAAACAATCTTGTGAGGTTGCAGTTCGTTTGAGATTTGATCATGATCTAATTTCTTAAAGGCTCTGGCAATTTCATTCCGAGCACCAACGAAGTTTGTCCCTTGGTCTGAGTACAAGCATTTTACTAGTCCGCGTCTAGCGATAAATCGCCGCAGTGCTAGTATAAACGCGTTGGTGGAAAGATCCATCACACGTTCAATATGAACTGCCCTACTGGACATACATGTGAAAATCAGTCCCCAGCGTTTTACTAGTATACGTCCACGTTTCGTATGTATGGGACCAAAGCAATCAATTCCAGTCTCTGTAAAAGGTGGTCTGAATGCTTGAAGTCGTGCTTGTGGTAGTTCACTCATTTCTTGGGTACCTATTCTAGAATGTACCTTTTTACAAATAATACACGTACGTGTCACTGAACTTAATGCTTTACTGGGTCTAATTAATACAAATCTAGTACGTAAGTAGGAAAGACAGTGGTGTCTTCCAGCGTGTTTCAGATGTAAATGTGCGTCCAGTATCATTGCACGTTGTAGTTCGTGATGTTGCGGTATTATTATTGGGTACCTAAAGTTTGTGTTAAAGTCAATGTTTTGAAGCCGAGATTTATGACAAATCAAGCCATTATAAATAATCGGACTCCAACTCAGTATCGGTGACGACTTGATTGGTTGACCTTGATTTATAGATGTGAATTCGCGCGCGAAATATCGCAGTTGGTAATGGCGAATTAATTTAATCTCACACCTGTCAATCTCAGCCAATGTAAGTCGACGTGTAAAGTCTCGTTTGCCTTTAACGTATTGTACGAAACGTACAATCCACGCTAATTTTCGGCAAGCGTTTGACCAAGAGTCTGTTAAGTTTACGATACGGTCGACGTAAGTATTTGTGACGTCATCAGGTAAGTCAATGGAGAACTTGGAAGGTTTTGAATTACTAGAAGGGCCCACGGGTCCGCCGGTAAGTATTCCCTTGTTGACTGTTGATCCGTCCGGGTCTACAAGTAATTTGTCCTTCTTTGTCTTCTTACCTTGATTGTCGGTACTTTGTAAGTCGATCGCTAATGGTGGTTTGAACTCTATGGGGTCAGCAGGTTTTGGTAAGCTTATTTTTCTGCCGACATTAATCCCAGGTTTCACCATGGGTTGTAAGTTCGGTATGTCTCTTGAGCGCAAAGTAACACCTGTATTTACATTAGCGTAGGTACTACCCACATCTGTAATACATGAGGTTTCACCATGCTTATGGTTGCTCAAGTGTGTCAAAATTGGTAGTTTGTCAATACAAGGCCGCTCCAATAGGGAAACTGCGGCTTTATCGTTAGTCAATACATTACTAGTGTCTAGTCGACTGTCTAGTAATGTGTCTGGCGATACGTCTGGTAACGTATCTGGTTGTTTGTCAATAGAAGGCCGCTCCAATAGGGAAACTGCGGCTTTACTGTTTGTCAGTGTGTTACTAACGTCTGGTGGAACATTTTGTGACATGTCTGTCAAAACGTCTGGTTGACCGTCTAGTAACGTGTCTGGTTGACCGTCTGGCGATATGTCTGGTGTAGAAAGGCTCGCAAGTCTTCCTCTCTTGACCTTTGAAGTTATATCTTTCCATTTCGCCTTCGGTTTTTTCTTGAGTTTTGCCGCCGTCGTCTTTTTCTTTGTCTTCCCCTTTTTTGGTTTCTTGATTTCGGCGTCCTTAGGAATGGTGTTGGACTTGTTGTCGTACAACGGAGGCCAATCTTGTGTCGATTTCTGCAAGAACTGGGGTCCGTGTTGCCAAAACTCTTTGTTCTCCGGTTTACAGAATTCCTCAGGCATCATTCCTCGCGACGCAATATCAGCTGGGTTTTGTGGTCCGGGACAATGTCGCCAATCCTCCTTTATTGAACGGTCTAGAATTTCCGCGCGACGGTTAGCTACGAATGTCTTGAATTCGAGTGTGTCGTTGTTTATGTAAAATAAAACCAACATCGCGTCAGTCCAATAAAATATCTGTAAACTCGACTGTAGTTCTGTCTGTATGAGGTTCACGATGGTGGTTGACAGGGTCGCGGCTTGTAGCTCGGCTCGTGGTGTCATCATATACTTAGTAGGCATGGTCTTAGCCTTAGAAGTAATGAGCGAAACATCGAACTCGTCCGATTCTACTTGTCTGCGCAAATACGCTGCCACACCAAAACCGTTGTCACTGGCGTCAGAAAAACAGTGTAGTTCCAAGTTGTCAGGAAATGTACTCTGTAATGGAAAGTAAACCCTGGGTATGAAATAATCCTCTAGTGAAGATAATTCCGCCTCCCAGGTTTTCCATAAGTCCACTTGGTCTGATGAAATCGGCTCGTCCCATGTTAGTCCATCCTTCCATATACTGCGCATATAAATGCGGGCTTGCAGTATCACTGGACTGATGAATCCTAACGGATCGAACAATCGGCTCAATTTTGACAAGCATGATCTCTTGGTCAGTGTGTTTCCTTGACTGTCCAGTCTCACCTTCACTCGAAAGTTGTCTGTGTTTGGGTCCCAAAAGAGCCCCAACACCTTAGTCGTCGGTAGTGGTTCGAACTCTAGGTCTATATCACCACCTCCACGCTCAGTAGTTCCGAATGAGTCAACTAATTCGGCACTGTTTGAGGCGAATTTGGTGAGGTTAAAACCTCCGCCCGCCAAGCAGTCCCGTAATTGATGTGCTACTATTGTAGCACGTTCTACTGTGTCGCAACTTTGTAAACCATCATCAACGTAAAAGTCACGTTCTACAATTCTAATTATCTCTGGGTCATACAGATGTTTCTGATCTCTAGCGGCTTGCTTCAAGGCGTACATCGTACAATTTGGGCTGTCTCTGGCACCGAAGACGCGAACTTGCATTTGGTAAGTCGCTGGTGGTAGACTTAAGTCTCCTTCCGGATACCAGAGGAACCGCAAACTGTCTCTGTCTCGCTCTAACGCTTTCACTTGGTGAAACATCGCTTCAACGTCGCAAGTAAAGGCTACTTGACGCTGACGGAAGCGCATAATCACCCCCATAAGATAATTATTCATGTTCGGTCCATCCATCAACTCACTATTGAGGGACATTCCCTCAAACAGAGCCGCACAGTCATTGACTACGCGTACTTTATCTGATTTGTCGGGATGTCTCACATAGTGATGTGGCAGGTAGTATGTCTGGTCGGTCACTCGCTCCGGGTTAGTCATTCGGATAGCGTATCCCTTTGTCAAATATGTCTTCATCTGAGTGTTGTACTGCAGATGGGCTTTCTCGTCCTTTAATAGACGTTGTCGGATTGAGTGTAGACGTCTTAAAGCCAGTGGGTAGTTATTTATAAGTTTAGGACTTTGGCTACGCCATAACATCCCCACCTCGTAATGTCCGTCCTCCGTCTGTCGGATAGTATCCTCCATGATCTTTAGAGATTGTTTCTCCTGTTCCGACATACAAGGGTCGTAGCTACCAGGTTCAGCTGTATCTTGTTCTAACCACCTGATAGTCTTCTCCGTTAATTCTTTGTCCAAGGCGGCTTGTTCCAACTGATGAATTTTCAACGCGTCATCGTCGATATCGATGGGCACTGTTGAGGTTATTGGGGTAGGTAGACTCGCAAGCCTATCATCTGTCGTCGATGGAATCTCTAGCTGATTCGTCTTCCCCCCAAGTCCTAGACTCACCTTGTGGGTTAGCTGCTCCTTGTGACTTATCATATTAGTTACCCGTCTGTCATGTTTTGTCGACTGTAGTGTAGTATGGTTCACGTCGTGTGAGAAGGAATGAATTGAATTTGTAGTTAATAAACTACATGTACTCTGTACATCGTCTTCCTCGTCACTTACGTCTAGTGTGCGCACAGGCGCTCGAGTATACCACCCTATCGGCGTTCTGCAGGCGTATGCGTTTCCTGCTACAACTGCCGATGGTCTGGTTTCCCACACCTGATGTAGGTTGAATTGGTCTGTCCCGATCAGCATTGCTACCGATCTATAATTGACAGGACATTCAGGTACACCAAGGTGTCTGAAATACTTACGGTCCTCCAGAGATTGTTCCGGCACTGGACCTAGTAGGTTACTAAAGTCCTTCGTGGCCGCAAAGGTTAGATCTCTAAAGGGCAACAAAGACCTCTCCCTCTCGCTGTGTTGCGATTTTGGAAGAAGAGAGTCTAAGTCCAACTTAACTCGTGTCACTGGTATTGCACGCTGTCCGTGCATACTACTTACTGTATAACTGACGTGCTTACCTTGTCTAAGATCTGTTACGACGTCAGCTATCTTTTCGTCCACGTAGCTATGGGATGAGGCTGAATCTAGAATCGCATAGATCCTCTTGCTCCCTTTTGTGCCAGTAACCTTGATCGGGATTACACTGAATCCCTTCAGTTGATCAGTAGTCAGGAGCGCGATCGACGGTTGTTCGTCTCCATTGGAATATTCGTCATCGTCTTCTGATTCTTCGTCCGACGATCCGGATTGTTCTGAGAAGCAATCCTCAATATGTGTCACGAAGGTCGGAGTCGTTTTCGATTCTCGTTTTCGGTAGGCCGCATCGCATCTCGCTGCTGCTTCCGGGTGTTCCCTGGCGAAGCGTTTCGTCGGCGTGTGGCTGTCTGTGTGGAGCAGACCGTCATGGTTGCGTCCACAGGATGGACAAGTGTCGGTATTTGGGCAATCCTTGCGCACGTGTCCGTGTCGCGTACACCGCCAACAAGAGTCCAGTGGCCGTATCTGCAGCCGTCGTTCTTCCGAGTTCAACTCGCGAAATTGTCGACAACCTCGTAACTTGTGACCAATATACCGCTTACCTAGATGTTCGCAGTATTGGCAGCCGTTGAAGTCGGTGCTGAGTTGCTGTCTCGTCTGTTTCGTCCCAATGGGCGCAGATACTCTATTACCGTCTGAGAATTGTCGTGATTCCGTCGGTGTGGCGTAAGTGGCCGTCTTTGTGGATGTTGTCTGGGGTTTTTGTCGGTTGGAGGATGGCAGTGTGATTCCTTCTGCCACGATATGTTGGTCGGTGTAGTTAGATCGAGTTTCTACTACCGCCTCCCTGGATATTAAAAGGTACACATCTTCTAATTTTAGGAATCCTCCCCGCTCCTCTCGCTGGTATTCGACCTTCCTCCATTCCCGACGAAGTCGATGGTGGAGTCGTCCTATTATCTTTAATAGAACTGTAGGGGTATTCCCGTAATCAAGTTGTCCAATTGATCTTAAGGTAGTGATAGCGTTCTTGATCTCGTCAGCTAGTTTTAGTAAGTCGACGGGTTTAGTGATAGCCCCTCCCTTACAGAGTTCTTCTATTACTGACCTGGCCATACTCACTGTACCTCCGTATATCGAAGTCAAACGATCGTACGCTAGTTCGAAAGCGTCCGGTACACCGACGAAAGTCTCCGCCAAACGTTTAGGTTCTCCTGACAACGTTTGAAGCAGGTAATTGAACTTCTCCCGTGATGTAAAGGCGCACACGGCGATCTGGGATTCGATATAGTCTACGAAGGTATGCCAGTGTTTTGAGCTACCGGAGAACTTCGGTGGTTGTTGTACCGGCAATCCCTGTCTGGCTGCGAATTTCGCTATCTCCTCGGCAACGTTCAGAGTTTCGCGTCCTTGGTTGGTAACTTGGTTAATATCCCTTCTTGGCGCTTTTCCCTGATACGATGTGGGGTTTGAAGGTACCGGTCTTTGTGGTTCCTTCTGGTGTCTATTGTGTTCGAATTCGGAATTTCTCGAACTGTCGGTTTGAACTTCCTCCAGACGCTCCTCGATCTGAGCCAACTTATTGACAACTGGTCGCAGAATGTCGGCGAACTGTTGTGTACTAATTGCGTCCGTTGGTTGTAACGCCTTCTGTGTTGGTGTATTCTGTGGAGGATTATCTGCAAAAGAGTTGTCTGAACGCTCGCGTTTATATTCATCGGCCGCCCCCGTTCTAAATACCTCGCGTTTCGGGTAATCCGATTCGCTCGAAGTACTACTGTCATCTGGATATGGTGGTCGACGTGCTCGCGTCCGTTGCGTCGTACTAATTCTAACGGTTCGTTTCGGAACATCGTCTCGCTTTCGTTGTTCGGTAGGCTCACAAGTCTTCCTCGAAGTCGTAGATTGCGATGTAAACTGGTTGAATGGTCGCGTCTCCACTGTTCTCCGTTGTTCGGTAGGCTCACAAGTCTTCCTCGAAGTCGTAGATTGCGATGTAAACTGGTTGAATGGTCGCGTCTCCACTGTTCTCCGTTGTTCGGTAGGCTCACAAGTCTTCCTCGAAGTCGTAGATTGCGATGTAAACTGGTTGAATGGTCGCGTCTCCACTGTTCTCCGTTGTTCGGTAGGCTCACAAGTCTTCCTCGAAGTCGTAGATTGCGATGTAAATTGGTTTGGTGGGCGAATGACAGCATTTGAACCCAAAGGCCTTGTTGGTCGAAACGTCATTGGGTAAGCGTAGTGTGTAACGGGTTTAGGTGTCAAAGGTGGACTCACCTGTTTAGTCGTCAGTAGTGCAGGTCCGGTCAATAAACTACTACGATCCGTAATCGGTGGGTTACTTACCTTGACTTTCGGAATAGGCGACGACGTTGCTCTTGGCGGTGTAAACTCGTCCGGAATAACAAACCTGTGTTCCGTCGCACCATGGATAGGAGAAATGTTACTACTACCCGCAATCGAAACAGGTTCCTTAGTCGTAACCGGTGCAAACATATGAGTTACCTGTGGGAATCGTTGACACACGTCTTTTACTAATTGTCGTTCCCGTCCGGGTGCTCCTACGCTTCCTTCCTTCTTCCGTTCCTGAATTTGGCGATGTCTTACCTCTAACTGGTCCAAATCATGTCCGTCACGAGATCTCATCGATCGATCGCGGGCCTTTTGATCCAGATCTTCCTCAGCGTTCGCTAATTCTCTCGCCTTCTTCTCGAGTTCGAAATGAAGTTTAGCTGTCTTCTCTCGTTGTTCCGTTTGTTGTCGTTGCGCCTCAAACTCCGCTTGTCGTATAGCAGATTGAGCTTTTATTTGCCGTGTTCTCATTTCGGCCCGTGCTTCCGAAACTAACCTTTCTCGTTTTAATTCCGCCGCTGCCGCTGCCGTTTGTCGCTCCAGTTCGGCCGCTGCGTTTTGTCGCTCTAACTCGGCCGCCGCCGCTGCCGCTTGTCGTTCTACCTCGGCCGCTGCCGCTGCCGCTTGTCGTTCTACCTCGGCCGCTGCCGCTGCCGCTTGTCGTTCTACCTCGGCCGCTGCCGCTGCCGCTTGTCGGGCAATGTCTACTTCTAATCTTTCCACTTCAGCTGCTTCTAATTCAGCTTGTTCCTGTAGATGAGAGATTCTTGCTATATTCGCAACGCGTAGCTTCTCTTCCTCTACTGCTGCCTGCATCACTAGAAGTTGAGCTTGTTCTTCCATTTCTTGTCGTTGTCGGTGGAATTCTTGCTGTTGTCGAGCAACTTCTGACGTGACTATACTTCCCTCGCAGATTTCGCTACGAATACTTACCAGCGATTGATTTAGTATTCCCGGTGCCGATTCGATTCGTACGGGTGATATTTCCCTCGTATATTCCGGCACGGTTTCCCAATCTCCGACGTCTTCGCCGCACATACGTAAGTGGTCCGTCAGGTGTTTTAATTGTCCATCCAGTCGATACAGTTCCTGTTCTTCCTCGGGTTGTAATAATTCGTCCGAAACTGACTCACCTAACAACTGGTCCGCTTGTTCCTGTTGTATCTGTCTAATCGTTGACTTAAACTGAATCAGTTTCTCTCTAGCGATCATCAGTTTCTCGAGGATTCTAAGTTGAGTATCCATGTCCTGTCTCTGTCTAGCTAGATCTTGTAGACCAATTAGGTTATCTACGGACTTGTGTACTCTACTTTGTACTCTAACCTGGAGGGTGTAGAACTCGAATCGAGACATCGGAGCGGTCAACTCGTCTAATATGCGTTGGCCTTCCCCAATACTCCTGGTTATATGCGCCATGTAACCACCGACGCTTCTAATCACACTTTCTGTGCTTCCTGCTGAACTTACCATTTCCGTTTCCCTATATCTAGGTTGCGGAACAGCCAGAAAGTCCTCGGTCCTGCCGTCGCCTCGTACTACGGCATCCGGTACTCCCGTTGGATGTACTGGTGACGCACACGGTGTAGGTTCGGTAGGCTCACGAGTCTTCCCCTGTTGTCCTTCCGCTGCTGACTTATCCGCGTCACACGAGTCATAGTCGGTAGGTGTGTTCTTCGTATAGTCTTGTTTGTCACTCATTTCAGTAGTTGTAAGTCAAGTAAAGTGAGTGTCAAAGTATCGAGTTTACCGTATTTTATCTAAACGGTACTAATTACAGTCTTATAAAATTAGCCTACCGGCCGATTTTATAGCAGATGGATAAAATTAGCCTAAACGGCCAATTTTACAGCAAATAAATGTCACGGAATAAGTATATAATAAAATTAGCCTAGCGGCCAATTTTATAACAAATAAATCGGATAACGATATGCGTTATCAAAAGGTAAATTAAATACAATAATACGGACTAATTCAGCAATGAACAAAGAAATCGTACGGAATGCATAAATACTTGAGACAGTGGAACCCACAATAATTTTAACTAATACGGTAATGCCTAATTTATTTATGCAACTTTTCGAACTCACCCACTCCAATAATTCTCCAGAAAAACAGATTCCCAGATACAAACCGAACGTGAACCTTTCCGTTTTTAACGTTGCGGACGAAACGCGATTTTCCCAACCAAAGTTGTTGGGTTATCTATCTCCCAAACTTGCTAAACACGGTCTTGCTCCCGTTACAGCCTAGAAATGAGTTCTGAATCCTGAAAAAACAAAAGAGTTAGGTTTTACTTTACGAAAAATTTTGTACCGGTACAATATGGTATTTAAACCCCTTTAAACACCGGTATTCAATTCCAAAAATATTACACGCGGTTCAAATCAAATTTTATTTCAAAATATTAGCACTTAGCTAATCAAATATAAACTTTTACCTCAAAATACAAAATTTTCAAATAACTTTAGTCCTACCGAACCGTAGTTCAGTAAAACACATTCCTACTAATTGAAGAGATACGCCTATTCCTACTATCGGAAGAGACGGTAACAATACCTGCAATATCCTACTGTAAAGTTTGTAAATCAAATCATAAATCCGACCTCCTCACCAAAACAGTAAACTCTAAGTAAGCGAATATATTGCAGTATCGATCTCTTATAACCGGTGAGGCAGAAAACAGTCTACGAGCAGACAAACTTCGATAAAACAAAATCCCGCGCAGCGAATCCTAAAATCAGGCTGACTCACTGACGGACTAAGGGGCTCGTATACTTTGCCGCGGTGTGATTTATATGGTTGGGCAAAGGGACGCTAGCTAGGTATAGAGCAGATTTGGAGATGTCTAACTAGCGGGCAAAGCACAGTACGGACAAAGTTAATTTTATATATTTCGAGGTGTAAATAATTTCTAACGCGCGTGTGTTAATTCTGAACGGTCAAAACAGTTTTGCTCCTTCACATATATAATTACTGGGTACGGTGTGCATTTTACGAATATTCTAATTTTGTAACTTGTAGGTCCAATACTCACGAATGGTAAGGTTCCTTCCCCTCTTGCGTATTTCCAGGACTCAAATTCAGGCATAAGGTTAATACTACGCCCAGAATTCGGCAATTTTAGGTACCAGGTCCCTGATACTAAGAAGAGATGTGTTAGTTTACTACTGTAGGCGTACAGGTACTAATAGCTATCCTGGCTCCTATCTAGAATTTTAGTCACCCAGGTAGTCCGGGTAACTTCCTATTAGGGCGTTGGCGGGGACACGGTAGATGTTAGTATATCCCTGATAGCCTCAATTTATTTGCGCCTAGTGTAAACTGCCCTACCGCCTGAACGGTACAATCCCAATTCAGGTGAAAACACAGCAACCCCCCTAGCCTACAAGTTCTGATGTAATGGACACTGTCGTACTGCAAATAGTCGCACACACACCTGTACTTAGCAAGAGTTAAGCGTACAGTTTGCTGCACCCTAACCAATGTGTATGCCTTGTACCGGTGTGCCTACGTCCTATCTGCGTACTAGTATCTGCTCTCTCTCCCTCCCCCCGTAGGAATGTGAAGGTCTACTGTGGGTTTTCCTGAATCAAGACAGTACAGTCCCTATGATGTAATTTTAGGCTTGCAGCGTGTCACTACGTCTACCTTTTGATCTTTTGGTCTTATACTTAGGTAGCAAGGATCGAACGCTGTCTAACCTTTCAGGCGATGGGCGAATAACTTTAAATGGTATTGCGGGTTGTCTCTCGTCTACATTCCCGTGATGTTCCCGTTCATTGCTGCGGCCCGATCTCTAGCCGGCCATCCTGTCCCTGAGTTTGTTCACCGTAGTGAATTCATAGTAAAACAGAAAAGCTGAGAGAATATTCTGACTTTATTACAGAAGACACAATTATAATACAATGTAATCTGAGAATAAACTAAGCACGACAGAATATTGATAAGATAATCTGAGAAAGATTGAGATATAAGATTGAGATTGTGATAACTAATGAACGAATCGCACCTTTATATACTAAATTTGTGCTGCAATCAATCGAGAAAATTCTCGATTGTTCTATGGGTTCTAACAAGGTTTTAAAGATAGCTTATTGGTCCAGCTAATATATAACTTGCACGACATTGGTTACAATCAAATAACTACAGCCTTATTGGTACAGACAAATGCAATTAATTTGTAGCGGTTAATTTAAATGAGTTGAAATTCTGCACAAAAAATAATTCGCACTTACTAGGATTCGAACTCGATACCTACTACACATATAATTTCCAACGCTCTACCAACTGAGCTACTGAACCACTTGACCGATAGATACACAATAGATAGAACCAATACTAATGAGAACTCAAAGCAATCTTTACAAAGTTAATTCGAATAAAATAAAATTTTGAAAATCCACGGCATTTAGGGAATATAATTCTATAGTTAGTATTACCTGTAAACGCAATAATAACAAATAATCACATACAATATAGCTAACACACTTGCGCACATGTTAGACATTTTGGAATTCAAAATTCTAAAGGGCTCCATAAGTTTTTGATATTTTGGTATAAATTGCTTCTAAAATAAGTACGGGTCTGTAGTTAGAATCATGTATCAATACAAATTGAACAAAATATAGCCAAATGCAGAACTATAAGAACAAAATTTAGATTCAAGAAAGCGGAACTCTAAGTACAAAATATAGCCATGGGTGGTACTCTACAGTAAGAACAAAGTCTAGCTACAGGGTTACAGCTACATTAAAGTAAAGTTCACTTACAGTACGTCATGACGAATAATTAAAGACCTGTTTTTTCTACAGTACATTTTGAGCAACTCTATCAGCAACTTAGTGAGCATGTCAGGTTGCCGATCAAGTTGCTCTATGTAAACGCGAAGTTTGTTGCTGTAAAAGATGCCTCATATAACGGAGACTAAAAGTTAATGTTACTCAAATTAAGTTGCTAGTTGCTGGCCAAATTGTCCAAAACGTCCGGCAACCTAGAGTAACTTATAGCAACTTGGACACAAACATTAAATGAGGGACATATATTTATCAGCGCCACAAACATTAATGTGGGACAAACATTAATCAGGGGGACAAACATTAATGTGGGACATAAACATTGATGTAGGACACAAACATTAATGTGGGACATAAACATTGATATAGGACACAAACATTAATGAGGGACACAAACATTAATGAGGGACACAAATATTAATGAGGGACACAAACATTAATGAGGGACACAAACATTAATGAGGGACACAAATATTAATGATGTACACAAACATTAATGAAGGACACAAACATTAATGAGGGACACAACATTAATGAAGGACACATAAGCGAGGGACAGATATCAATCAAGGGCACAAACATTAATGAGGGACACAAACATTAATGAGGGACACAAACATTAATGAGGGACGCAAACATTAATGAGGTACACAAACATTAATGAGGGACACAAACATTAATGAGGTACATAAACAATAATGAGGGGCACAAACATTAATGAGGGACACAAACATTAATGAGGGACACAAATATTAATGAGGGACACAAACATTAATGAGGGACACAAACATTAATGAGGGACACAAATATTAATGATGTACACAAACATTAATGAAGGACACAAACATTAATGAGGGACACAACATTA
>JAUCBJ010003263.1:0-27978 GCA_032718475.1 Nemertoderma westbladi
GATGATCGTTCCCTTCGGGGTTCGTGAGGGGTGGAACGGACACGCGATGGGGTCGAAAGACAAAGGACTAGACTCGACTAGACTCTACTGGCCTACCGACTGTTCGGAGCAGTTTCTCGGCTGCCGAAGCGACTACGAGCCTGAAAAGGACTCGGAAAGCCTAGGTGGTTGGGTTTCTGTGATGAACTGACGGACCCCTAGCCAAGCCGTTCTGGTTCTCGATGATCGAACCCTTCGGGGTTCGTGAGGGGTGGAACGGACACGCGAACGGGTCCACCGACACGACAGACTCCTAGCCAAGCCGTACTGGTTCTCGATGACCGAACCCTTCGGGGTTCGAGAGGGGTGGTACGGATACGCGACAGAGTCTACCGACTGGACCGACCCTTAGCCAAGCCGTGCTGGTTCTCGATGATCGTTCCCTTCGGGGTTCGTGAGGGGTGGAACGGACACGCGACAGGGTCGACCGACACCGACACTACGGCACTAGGACTAGGACTGAGGGAAAATCTGGGGAACATTAGGTAGGCTAAAATTCTGAGCGAACAGCGGGTTATTAAATAATATACCGTAGGGATTTATATTATCGTGTATACTTATTGTGAATATTTGGTGTATATTGATTTGGGGAAGCCCAAAATTATTCTTAATCAGGTTTCAACAGGTTTTCAACTATAGGAAGTTACATTAAAGAGTATATCCAACTAATGCAGCTTTTCTCAACCGCAAACTTGCATCTTAGAAATATTCCCTCCCCACAATCAATATCCGGTGACTGGCCGGGGCTCGGTGGTCTGTTAAGTCACGTCTCCAGCATCGGCGTTTTTCCCCCTGGTGTAGGAATAACGGCAACACACGCCATTATCACTCGCGGAACACTTTCAATCGCAATACGCATGGGATGCTTTAGAATTGTAAAACGACGTTTTATAGCGCCAAACATCCGCTCAACAATGGAACGTTCGGACTTGTGCATTTTGTTGAAAGTGTAGTCAGCGTGAGACTCAGGATTTTCGTACGGCGTCATTAGGTATGGAGCAATACCATACCCTTGATCCGCAAGGAGCAAGCAGTTCCTGTTTCTTAAATATGACGCCAATCCAGAAGTTTTAAAGATGCGCGAATCGTGAACCGATCCCGGCCACTGGGCAACTACACTTGTTGCCTCCATAAAACAATTGCAGGTGGCTTGAACATTTATAGAAGGAAACTTTTTTCTATTTAGAAATTCGTTTGGGTAGTATCTATTTGGCGGTTTTTCTATGGGAATGTGTGTTCCATCTACACAACCGATGCACTGTGGGAAATTGAATTTATATTGCCACTGCTCCCTAGACGTCAGTATGTCCTGGTCGGTGACAGGAAACTTTATCCAATGATGTTTCTTTTCCACTATTTTGGCAATAGTGGAATGAAACGTTCTACAAACCGTAGAATGTAGTTGGAACTTCTCCCACGATACTATGGTAGCTAGTAAATATTTTTGTGGTAGATAGTAATTTTTTATGTTAGCTATAAAAAAAAGAAAAGTTTTATTTTATGTAAATAATTGTTTAATTTTTCTGAAGTTTAGTTTAAGTTTCCTGAATGAGATCCATTACATTACTCTACGAAAATAATTTAGGCTAGTTAACCCAGCAACAATAGAGGCTTGTTAACAAACCAAAAACACATACAGTATACATACAAAAATTAAAAAATAATCAGTTTTAAACATAAATACGTACTGTACTATTACTAAGTAGTAAAAAAATAACTTGCTCCATAAAAACACTAGCTACAGTACTACTGTAACAAATAATTATTTCAAAAATAGGTGTATTACAGTAGGCAGTAAATAACACTAACTACCATAAAAAATACTACCAAAACATATATAACACGAGTATAAATAAAATTCAAAATTTTGGTACCCATGCAGCCATGTGCCATGCTATACTAATATCAAATTACATTGGTGCTAATATGACCTGTTTCAAACATAGTGAATGTAGTTTTCCACAATCAAAATAGCGAGAACTAATGGAATGTATGTAGTAAAAGTATAAACGGAAACATGTTGTATGGCCATATATAGTACCATCGTAGTTCTTTAGTACTTTTTTTAGTTGATAATGTATTTTAAATATTTAAATATTTCAAATACACACTGAAAATGGTTGATCCAGGCAATAGTAGCAGCAGGCTGTTCCTAATTACTATACCACTGGTATGCAAGTGTTAATTCGAAAAGCTATAAAAATTCTGGAATTCCTGTAACCAGCTACAACCGATTGAATGGATAAATCCAACATGAAGTATTCCTTTCAAGCAACCTCTTGACCTACCTTGCTATTTTTGAAGTATATACTTCTTTTATTCAAACCAACTCTACTCAATACTTTACTCAATACTTTACTCTAACCTTTACTCGTATACTTTACTCGTATACTTTACTCGTATACTTTTCTTGTATACTTTACTTGTTTTATTCAAACCAATTTAACTTTTTTGGAGTACCTACTTGAGTATAAGTATATACTTGTTTTTATTCAAACCACCCATTATATAGGCATAACGCTGTTGCCAACCAACCCCCACCTCATAAATAAATAATACGTTCTAGAATTTTGTCTATTTATTAGATATAATAAATGGCATGCAGCGAACAATAATTCTTACAATCTTTGAACGCCTAAATCTCCGCTGTTTCTGAACGAAACTCAGACATTGTTACATATTTGGAATCCTTGTAACGCAAGCTTTCCAATGATATCTACAAACCGAGGCTAATGTGAAGAATATCGACGATAGGAGATGTGCAATTTCGCAAAAGACACATTTTTAAACGCTTATAAAAAAAATTTACAGGCAAAATCGAAAATTCCGGCTTCATGTGGACATCGACGGTGAGTGGAACTAGTTGTGTTTCAAATGTTAAGCAATATGATTTTTCTAAAAAGTGGGGGGGTGGGGAGGGGGGGGGGGGGGGGTGGGGGGGTCCGTGTCATCAGAAAATGACACTATATTACAGGTCATGTATATGGTATGTATACAGGTCATGGTGGTGTATATTAATTATACTAGGCTATATACATAGAAATATATAATATAATAAAATTTACATACAGTATAATTATTACTGATGATGAATTCTGTCATTATGGTATCATAATTTGAAACGTCTAATGGTGATATTATACTGTACATTACATAGGCCTACAATAAGTTTTAAAGTATTAACTATCGTTGTATTTTTCCTTATTTCGAATCGTTTACCCACATCCGTTCCAGTTACTAATATACAGTATAACATATTATTTAAAGTTTTATATTTATCATTCAATTAGCCCTTTATCAAAAAATATGAAAGTCAATATAAAATAAATCTTGAAAAAAAGCGATATGTTGCTGTCAATGGTGTCAGGGGGTCAATCATAAAGTAAATAAATTAAAAATATATAAGGGCCTTCCCAATAACTTAACTCAATTATAACCTTTTTACCGTTGGGGAAGAGGGGAATACCCTTATTTATTTCGAATTGAATTGGCCAGATTTGCGCATTCTAAACAGAAGGGAAAGCGAAAAAGATCGTAAGGCCATAAGCTCCAGCGATGGCTTGCTTGAGCACGTGGATGAATTCTACTACTTGGGATCTGAAGTCAAGTGAAGACCTTCTTATACGCAAGGGGAAGGCATGGGCAGCATTGAATAGTCTGTCCAGGATTTTGAAATCCCTTTGAATAAAACGGAATCTCAATATTCGATTATTTATGGCAGAGGTAGTACACCATACTTTATGGCCTTACGATCTTTTTCGCTTTCCCTTCTGTTTAGAATGCGCAAATCTGGCCAAATAAATTCGAAATAAGAGGACATTTTTACAAAAATACTACGCCGGGTTTGTTGCTTCAAGTACAATGAACACATCTCTAATGAGACTCTATACATTATACAACCTTGGTGTTTCATTCGTCTCCCCTAGTTTGACACTTGAACGGTACCGCCTCTGCTTTGCAAGACATTGCTTTCGCCGTGAGACGCCTTTTAAATAACACTGGCCTTGAAGATGTGGATGATCTAGAAAATGTCATGGGTGATAGGGAGTTGTGGCGGCGCAGTTTTGTCAACAAGCCGGTACACCATTGTTATTATATATGTAATATATTTAATGCAGCTGCAATGTAGCCTGCCGACAGTAGTAGTAGCAGAAAGCGAAGGGGAAATGCTAAAAATTGAGTCCAGCGAAAGTAACGTTCCCAACAAATAGCCTGCTATGACTATTGTCGTTTCCTCAAGGGTAATACCGGTAACAATTTGAAGGCCATGAAAGTCCATAACAGACAGTGCTCGGTAAAACTAGGCTGCACTAATCAATGAGAAGGGGGAAACAAAAAAAACTGCAGATCAAAGCAGGAAATCTCCTGCAGCCTGTCATGTAATCGAAACGCTATCTCAATGAAAGATCAGTCCAACAAGCAAAAGCAAAGCAAAGCAAGCTCAACTCGGCTTCATCAGACGAATGCGTGGAATATTGGAAGGCCTATTTCGAGAAACTTATCAACAATGTCTGTCAAAGACTTCATTGCACATCACGTGTTCGATATGGTACTCTTTGACATTACTAAACTAAAATGTATGGATGTGTGATTGATGATCTATTGGTCATAAGTTAGTTGTCTAGGGTGTAGCTCCTTAAAGGTGATAATATTCCGTGCAACTTTGGAGGTTGCATTGTTTATAAAATAATAAAATAAAGCTGTAAAGTTATGTTACTGCACAATATTGGTTAAGAGGTCTAACAATAATTCCTAACCTGAAAGGGTCAACATCTTGTTAGGAGAGGTGTTAATAACCCACGCAATGAGTGCCATATAACTGTAAGGCGGTTTGGGATACCTTCTATAAGATCGTTCTGGTCTCGATAACAGGCGACATTCCATGATCTCAAAATCAGCTGAAAATAACCTAGTACAATTATTACGTATAAAGTTAAATTAAAGCCTGCTGGGACGCTATCTGAACTGAATTGAAAAAAAGTCTTGGTATATTGAAAATCAGTAGGCCTAATCATTCTTTGCTAAGTTGTATAATTAGATATAATATTCAAGTACATTAGATCGTTTTATAAGGCGAGCGAATTAATTCAAAATTTATTGACACAAATAAATAATTTTGTTTAAAATAAAATAAAATATGCAAATATCTGTATCTCTAGGAAGGGTGTTCCAGAACGCATCGCGTCGCAAAACAAACTCGAAACAGATTGATTCTAAACTTATTTGCTGATTCACACAATGTACACTAGAGTAGTTTCATTTCTGTCCTACATAACTTATTGTTTACGATCTGCGGACTGTATAGCTTACTGCGCTGATGACGACGACTGCGTAGACTTCGACTCAACCCCTTGGTGCTGTAGATCGGAGAACAGATGTTGCAGCGATCTGTTCGCAGGTCGCACTTGGATGGGAATGCCGAATAGATACAAACCTTCGTTTTGGAATCACTTTCTGAGTTGGCCCGTAATGATTGGTGCGACTTTAACTGGCAGCTGTTGTTCGTTTTTGATACTTATGAGTTGCAGATGGTTTAGGAAGAGACAAAGACGAAAGGAAATGCTCGGTCTATAATCTCAACCTCCAAAAACTATTATGAATAGACTCTAATTAATAATATGTTCTTAAAATAATATTTAAGGTCTATTATATGTACTTAATGTCGTAAATTAAATAGTTATTTCAACGAAATTTCGTCAGGGTCAGCTGTACATTCCTACACAATCAAAAACAATAAAATAAGGGAAAGGAGCAGGTTACAGTGGCATGTTCTACCTAAAACAATAAACTAAAGTCAATAGAACAGGAGATTACGGGAGTCCCACTATCTGAAATTTCGGATATAAAATTCAGAAAATTTATGTTCAAATGAGTTATGGGTTATCGTTTATCAAATAAATTGTCACACCTATTTAACTCCTGCCCAGTATACTCGAGATGTAAATTAATAGTTTAATTTAATATACAACACTATTTGTACACAAGACACATTAAACATATTGATCAATAAACTTAACATAAGTATTTTTCAGCTATAAGTAGTCGAGAACATTATTTAATGATTAATGATATTTATCCCGAACGCAGCCGTATGCTAAAGTAATTATATTTGGGGCGGCGTCAATTTAGTTTATTTGTATTGTATATCACGTATTCCAGCTAATCAGTGTGTTTGTTTGGGGCTAAAATATTTGATGATAGTATTACTAACATGGACCTCATCAACAATTATAACTGTAATTCAGTTGAAATGTTATGGCACTTAGTCGTAGGAGTGCCATGGCCGGATATAGAACAGCCTATGTATACTTTACATTTAGGTATAATGAATGAGTTGAACTGATAATGCAATTATAGTACTTTATGTAAAGAAAAAATACAGTTTTTGTAGTTCTGTAAATATTTCGAAGATCAGGCTATCTTCTAGTACTCTTCCCACCTATTTAGTTGAGATGTATGTGACAGCGGTTGCATTTATCTTAAACTTTAATGGAAACTCTACAAATAAAATGTGTGGGTTCCTCCTCCATTGGTATACGAAAAAAGTTTATCTAAACTAATGTCTATCTATGTACGGATGTAAGGGCGCTGTCTACCCTACTCTATGTCTAACCTGTAAAGGCCCTGTCTACCCTACTCTATGTCTATCCTGTAAGGGCCCTGTCTGCCCTTCTCTATGTCTACCATGTAAGTGCCCTGTCTACCCTACTCTATGTCTACCCTGTAAGGGCCCTCTCTACCCTACTCTTTGTCTACCCTGTAAGGCCTTGTCTACCCTACTCTTTATCTACCCTGTAAGGGCCCTCTCTACCCTACTCTTTGTCTACCCTGTAAAGGCTGTCTACCCTACTCTATGTCTACCCTGTAATGGCCCTCTCTACCCCACTCTTTGTCTACCCTGTAAGGGCTCTCTCTACCCTACTCTTTGTCTACCCTGTAAGGGCCCCGTCTACCCTACTCTATGTCTACCCTGTAAGGGCCCTCTCTACCCCACTCTTTGTCTACCCTGTAAGGGCCCTCTCTACCCTACTCTTTGTCTACCCTGTAAGGGGCCCTCTCTACCCTACTCTATGTCTACCCTGTAAGGGCCCTCTCTACCCCACTCTTTGTCTACCCTGTAAGGGCCCTCTCTACACTACTCTTTGTCTACCCTGTAAGGGCCTGTCTACCCTACTCTATGTCTACCCTGTAAGGGCCCTCTCTACCCCACTCTTTGTCTACCCTGTAAGGGCCCTCTCTACACTACTCTTTGTCTACCCTGTAAGGGCCTGTCTACCCTACTCCATGTCTACCATGTAAGGGCCTGTCTACCCTACTCCATGTCTACCATGTAAGGGCCCTCTCTACCCCACTCTTTGTCTACCCTGTAAGGGCCCTCTCTACACTACTCTTTGTCTACCCTGTAAGGGCCTGTCTACCCTACTCCATGTCTACCATGTAAGGGCCTGTCTACCCTACTCCATGTCTACCATGTAAGGGCCCTGTCTACCCTACTCTTTGTCTACCCTGTAAGGGCCCTCTCTACACTACTCTTTGTCTACCCTGTAAGGGCCTGTCTACCCTACTCCATGTCTACCATGTAAGGGCCCTGTCTACCCTACTCTTTGTCTACCATGTAAGGGCCCCGTCTACCCTACTCTTTATCTACCCTGTAAGGACCCTCTCTACACTACTCTTTGTCTACCCTGTAAGGGCCTGTCTACCCTACTCTATGTCTACCATGTAAGGGCCCTGTCTACCCTACTCTTTGTCTACCCTGTAAGGGCCCTGTCTACCCGATTCTTTGTCTACTCTGTAAGGGCCCTCTCTACCCTACTCTGTCTACCCTGTATGAGCCTGTCTACCCTACTCTATGTCTACCCTGTAAGGGCCTGTCTACCCTACTCTATGTCTACCATGTAAGGGCCCAGTCTACCCTACTCTTTGTCTACCCTGTAAGGGCCCAGTCTACCCTACTCTTTGTCTACCCTGTAAGGGCTCTCTCTACCCTACTCTATGTCTACCATGTAAGCGCCCTGTCTACCCTACTCTTTATCTACCCTTTAAGGCCCCTCTCTACCCTACTCTTTGTCTACCCTGTAAGGGCTCTCTCTACCCTACTCTTCGTCTACCCTGTAAGGCCCAGTCTACCCTACTCTTTGTCTACCTTGTAAGGGCCCTCTCTACCCTACTCTTTGTCTACCCTGTAAGGGCTCTCTCTACCCTACTCTATGTCTACCATGTAAGCGCCCTGTCTACCCTACTCTTTATCTACCCTTTAAGGCCCCTCTCTACCCTACCCGTTGTCTACCCTGTAAGGCCCTGTCTACCATACTCTATATCTACCCTGTATGGGCCCTCTCTACCCTACTCTTTGTCTACCCTGTAAGGCCCTCTCTTCCCTACTCTTTGTCTACCATGTATGGGCCCTGTCTACCCTACTCTTTGTCTACCCTGTAAGGGGCCCTCTCTACCCTACTCTTTGTCTACCATGTATGGGCCCTGTCTACCCTACTCTTTGTCTACCCTGTAAGGGGCCCTCTCTACCCTACTCTTTGTCTACCATGTATGGGCCCTGTCTACCCTACTCTTTGTCTACCCTGTAAGGGGCCCTCTCTACCCGACTCTTTGTCTACCCTGTAAGGGGCCCTCTCTACCCTACTCTTTGTCTACCTTGTAAGGGGCCCTCTCTACCCTACTCTTTGTCTACCCTGTAAGGGACCCTCTCTACCCTACTCTTTGTCTACCATGTATGGGCCCTGTCTACCCTACTCTTTGTCTACCCTGTAAGGGGCCCTCTCTACCCTACTCTTTGTCTACCATGTATGGGCCCTGTCTACCCTACTCTTCGTCTACCCTGTAAGGGGCCCTCTCTACCCTACTCTTTGTCTACCATGTATGGGCCCTGTCTACCCTACTCTTTGTCTACCCTGTAAGGGGCCCTCTCTACCCTACTCTTTGTCTACCCTGTAAGGGGCCCTCTCTACCCTACTCTTTGTCTACCCTGTAAGGGGCCCTCTCTACCCTACTCTTTGTCTACCCTGTAAGGGGCCCTCTCTACCCTACTCTTTGTCTACCCTGTAAGGGGCCCTCTCTACCCTACTCTTTGTCTACCCTGTAAGGGGCCCTCTCTACCCTACTCTTTGTCTACCCTGTAAGGGGCCCTCTCTACCCTACTCTTTGTCTACCCTGTAAGGGGCCCTCTCTACCCTACTCTTTGTCTACCCCGTAAGGGCCCTGTCTACCCTACTCTTTGTTTACCCTGTAAGGCCCTGTCTACCCTACTCTATGTCTACCATTTAAGGGCCCAGTCTACCCTATTCTTTGTCTACCCTGTAAGGGCTCTCTCTACCCTACTCTTTATCTACCCTGTATAGGCCCTGTCTACCCTACTCTTTGTCTACCCTGTAAGGGCTCTCTCTACCCTACTCTTTATCTACCCTGTATAGGCCCTGTCTACCCTACTCTTTGTCTACCCTGTAAGGGCCCTCTCTACCCTACTCTTTATCTACCCTGTAAGGGGCCCTCTCTACCCTACTCTTTGTCTATCATGTATGGGCCCTGTCTACCCTACTCTTTGTCTACCCTGTAAGGGGCCCTCTCTACCCTACTCTTTGTCTACCATGTATGGGCCCTGTCTACGCTACTCTTTGTCTACCCTGTAAGGGCCCTCTATACCCTAAGGGATGTGATAGAAAATGAAAAAATAACATAAACATAAAAATAAATATAAAAAAATATAAACATAAAAATAATAAAAATAACATCATTATGGTATGGAAGTTAAGCACAGCGAAATAAAAATTTATTTATTATAAATCTAATAAATAATTTTATAAACTCTAATGAATATATTTACATAAAATCACTACTATATCGATATATTAGTAATTATTTAACTTGAAAATCTACAAATCCACTCAATATACAATAATTTACCACTGCTCTAAGTTTACGAATAAAATGTCTTTAAATTATAATAATAATTAATATATACAACAAACTCTAGAACTAATCTTCAAAATCATAATCAAATAATATTAAAAAATTTCCACCAAACCTCGTAATTAATAGCAGAAATCACAACATATAGGATAATTGTAAAGTGTCTGTTAGTTGTTATCGGTTGGTCTGTAGGCCTGTCGAATTTTCTAATTCAATTACATTTTTTCGCTTATCCTCAATAAATACATCATTCAACGGGATATAAAGTAGTACTTTATATGAGGCATGATGTATTGTAATAAAAACGCCGCCAGGCGATAATAAATATATATTTATTAATTTAAAATGATTTCAACTTATTGCTAATTTTTTACTTTAACCTACCAACACACTGTTGAATATAAAATTATATATTAAAATCAGTAAAGTCAAATTTATTACAATATTAAAACATTAATTTTTGAAGCGAAATTAACATTTGAGAAATCTGGAATAATGAAATCTCCCCAAAATCTCATTACTACCAAGTTCATATAAAATAAATATCCTGGATTATCTTAGCTGATCCACCTAGGAAGCACTAAAGCACTAGCACTTTAGTTGAAATATAAAGTAGGCCTACCACGGAGAGAACAGATTTTAAATATAAAAAAAATACTATTTACTATTACATGGCTCTAAATGCGCATAATTAATTAATTATATATATTGATGTATTCACTACTGTAATTCAATAACAATGCGGTAAATTATGTTTCAAACAACAATACGGGAAAAAAACAGTGCAAAAAACTCGATTACGGAAACACCGAGTAATAAGTTACATTAGTCATTCAATGTAGGTTATTTTATTTGGCGAGAATGGTTTAACAATTATTATGAATTGATCACTATATTATAATGGGAGAACTCATTAGTCCTATTTCTTGGGTCTTCTTCTCTATTAGAAAAACACAAATTTTTTTATATTATAAATAAAATCGACCCTCAAATAAGATAAGATGAAATAACATTTCTTCCATCTCCAATTCATATCATCCAATTATGAAATATTATATTGAAATATTATGTTTTCATGTCAAAATTATTATCCACAACACAAAAATGTATTATTTGAAAAATACGAATAAATGGCCCTCCACCCGCAACTATTACCGAGGCGAGATGGTGGGGAAATAGCTAAAATTTATGAATTATAATTATTATAGACAGAAAAATAATTGCCGTTGTCAACAATGAAAAGTCTTACTATAATATATTTCCTTGGTGAGTTTTTATAATCCAATTACAGTATATCGTATATTTTACTTCAGAAGTTCGATAATTCACCACCAATGTTAGCCAATACTTTGATTTAGTCTCACTAATGTTTGTCATGAAGTTTGTTCGTGCTGTTAGTTGGCCGGTCGTGGTGCAGACAGTTGGTCCCGTGTAGACCGAGTACAGACTCGGAGGTAACTATTGTCTTCTCGGGCGATGCCAGCGGTGGTACTGGAGCCCTCCTTCGCACCATTCTCCGTCGCATCATACACTCATTAATCCGTTCCTTCAATTGCTTTATCAGGACTTCTTTCTAAATAAATAACGCATTAATTTGTTAATTATTTTTCAAGACAGTTGATAATTAAAGTACGTTTTTCTAATTTTGAGGGGACAAGCCTAAACCCTGAATGAAAATGGAATTAATTGACAGAAGGGCTTTCATGTGGAGACATTGGTTCACAGTGATTTTTTCACATCATAACAACACTTTCCAAAATTTGAAATTTTTGAAAATTAGTTTTTTATCAATATTTTCATTGATAACATATGAAAAATGGAAAAAAAATAACCCTGGGAACGGCAGTAGTTAGTTACAAGCCTTTGAAAAAAGTGTCCCCGCTGATATTTTGTACCAGTTACACCGCAGTTCTTCTTCAAACCTTATAGTAATTTGTTGCTACTGATGGAAAGCTGGTCATGCAAGGATTGCAAAATGCGACACAATCTGAATTTCGTCGTAAAATAGCTGAGATATGAGCCTTCAAATGTTGCATGGTTTTGCAGCTGCGCGAGGCTGTTTTATTATATTTAATAAATACACCATTATTCTTAAACATTTTGTTTATCCCATACGTAGCTGGGCAACAATGCAATACCAATTTAATCAAACTATTACATAGGTATTTATTCATACATAAACAAAATGTTCCAGAATACAGTGTATTTATATTAATAAAATAGACTCACGCAGTGCAAAACCATGTAACTATTGAAAGCTTATACAGTATCTTACCCATTTTACGACGAAATTCAAAGGTTTTTACATATTTGGAATCCTCGCACGGCCAGCATTCCAACAGTACTAAGGTAAAGGAATGACTGCGTTGTGATTGGTGCAATTTTGCCTGAGACACTTTTTACAAAAGCCTACAACTAAATAATGAAAACGAGAATAAAAATTCTGCTTTTCTGTTATTTATTACTATCTCTGTTCCTAATTCCATACAATCTCATTAGTCTCGCTAGTTTTCTATCAGTACCAACAAGTCACTATAAGGTTGAAGAATGACTGTAATGTTTATTTTGGTTTACTATGGTGCAATTTCGTCAACACTTGTAGCTAAAGAATCAAAGTGGAAATATAAATTCTAGCTCACCCAGTAAGGAGGAAGGGGAAACTATCTCTGTTCCAAATTTCATGCAATCTTATTAAGATTAGTATAATTTCCATTTTTTATTTTATTTGGGGAGGGGGGGGGGGGGGTGTGGTGGTGGTAGGGGCTGGTCATGTACCCGAATAAAGACACTAAATCTGTTTGCTGACGATACATCTCTTTCATCTAGAATCAGTCATCCTGTTGTGCGCGCTCACTTTCTTAACCACGAACTTCATGAACTACACACTTGGGCTACTAAATGGCTCGTAACTTTTAACCCAGAGAAAACCATTGTAATGACTATGTGTGGTTACATCACCTACCAGACAGTGCCACTACATCTAAATGGTGAGGTCCAGAATCTCAATTACAGTAGGGCAAAACCCATCACATAGTTACCCTCTCAGAAACAGCGCCAATATTTCCCAAATATCGTACCGTAAAGAACTTTATGGCATATCGTTCTTTCCAAACACTGTAAAAAATGGAACGATCTCCCTTTTTAAACACGTACACTCCCTCTCCCTCTCCTTAAATACCGGCTTATTTCAAATAATGTTATCAAATCATTTTACTGTGTTGGAACCCACAAATTTCAAATCATTGTCTGCCAGTTGCGACTGCGGTGTAGTGAACTATCTGCAGACATGGTATCCAGGCACCTTCAGGTCTCACCCGAGTGCACCTCATGAGGTGCTCCACAGAAAACGCCTTTCACTTTTTTATAACTTGTCCGAGTTACTCTGGGGCCCGCCGTACACTGAAGGTTGGGTTGGAAGCTCTAGGGGCTTCACTGTCATTAAACTCCGTTTTAGAGGGACAAGGTATATCTGCGACCGATTACAACAAATATTTATCCCTTCTAAACAACTTTATTGTCTCCACTCAGCGTTTTCGGCTACTTTCACAATAAAACAAAACCATTAGCCCAAAATATTTACTTATTTGCTTGCATATAATATACCTTTTCCCTTCAACTGTCTTTGTTATCTAATTAAATAGATTCATTTGGTAATGTAAATTAAATTTCACTGTATGTTGCTACATTATATTACTTTTTTTATGTTTATTGATGTGCCTTCTATTTTGTGGCAGAGAAAGCGCGCCCGTCGGTCTAGTATATTTTTATTTTTATTTTATAAAGTTTATTGTTTACCATATATTTACAACTGTCACTCCTAGCAACTGTAATCTGATCTAATAACTAAGCTGGATAAATTATAGGGCCTTATCTGTCCGAATTGTTATTGTTATTGACTATTGTAAATTGTCAAAATGTGACCCTGTTAAGCTTAATTTAATATACAGTCCTACCGCTAGAGAAAAAAGACACTAAATTCCGACCAGGAACCGGAAATGGTGTATTCAAACAACTTTATAACACAACATTTAGCCTGTAATTATAGCATAGATTATTTCCACTTAGAAACACAAAATCTAACCTGTAAGTATTGTTCCTTTAGCATTTCTTTCTGGGCTACTAGTTTCTGAATAGCCTCATCCTCTTGCCCAGTTCCATGTTCAGTTTGGTGACTAATCTCCTCACCCATAGCATCGCCGTTCCTATCAACCTCCAATAACTGAAACAAAAAAAACAGTAAAGAATAATAAAAACTCTGTAACAAAGCTGTCTAATAACAACTCTGTAATACAGCTGTCTAATAACAACTCCCGTAACACAGCTGTCAAATAACAACTCTGTAACACAGCTGTCTAATAACAACTCTGTAACACAGCTGTCTAATAACATCTCTGTAACACAGCTGTCTAATAACAACTCTGTAACACAGCTGTCTAATAACAACTCTGTAACACAGCTGTCTAATAACAACTCTGCAACACAGCTGTCTAATAACAACTAGCTGTAACACAGCTGTCTAATAACTCTGTTACACAGCTGTCTAATAACAACTCTGTAACACAGCTGTCTAATAACAACTCTGTAACACAGCTGTCTAATAACAACTCTATAACACAGCTGTCTAATAACAACTCTGTAACACAGCTGTCTAATAACAACTCTGTAACACAGCTGTCTAATAACATTAATTATTATTTCATATTCAATTGGACATGATTTACGTGCTTTATGGTTATTATAGTCTTCGGATAAAGAGGCGCCTTGGGCTTGTGTATTGTGTAGTGTCTAATTACTCAGTACAATTAGCAAAAATTAACAGACAATAGATTTAAGGGAAACAATAACGCGGACTATTACTGAATACAATTTAACCGACAGGCCAAAGCATTCAACCTTTACAAACGATCAATTGTTCAATACTGCTTGTTATTTATTATATGCCAAATTAGTTTACGCCAAAATATAGTGTATAAGAATTAGCTGACAATAAGGCTATTTATCACAATATGTAGCTGAGCGGCCAACAAAACAATGACATAAAAGTAAACCCATGGCAACAACAAATGATGCCAATAAGTCATTACGGCCACTTAGTATTTGTATGAATATAAACTACTGTACTAAAAAATAATAATTATAATCCTTGTACCTGTGTATGGCATACTTTTAGTATTTTAATTCAATAATATTAATTTTATTGCAATAATATTAATTTTATTGCAATAATATTAATTTTATTGCAATAATATTAATTTTATTGCAATAATACTAATTTTATCGCAATAATATTACCTACTTTTCAGATCAAAAAATATTATTGAATTAACATACTAAAAGTATATGCCATACCTATGTAATCTAAATGAAAGAAATATAGGGCCTACTTACTATAATATACATTATTTATTGCGGAAGGTATTAATTACTGTTGTCAAATTGTCATTGTTATAATATCAACTGAAATGGATTTAACTGTTACAGAAGAACGTGAGTACAACGCTACAGTAAGTGAAAGGTCTAAAGAAAGTCACGAAATAGAAGACGAGGTCACGATAGCTGACAGTCGCGGTCAATGGGAACAACCTCAGAAAGGTTATGTGTTTCCGCAGTACAGTTCCCCCAATCACGGACATTACACTAGAAAGTGTTGTTGGCATGTGAACCGCCTTCATCAGTCACAAGTTAGGGACGAGTTGAGGAAGGCTTCTCTGAAAGAGATACTAATATCATTGGATCCGTATTTCTGTAAATGTAAAAACTGCCAAAGCTATTATTCCAAAGGCCTTCCGAAAGAATTATCGACAAGTATGGTTTATAACAGACCAAAAATCAGCGCCACGAGCTGGCAAAAAGAACATGTACTGCCGAAACGATGGCGAAATTCTATGGAAGTCAAATTAGGTGACAGAGTTTTAGTGAAATGTCGGGACGCTGGGATCGTTAAATTTATTGGTCCGTTGCGGGAAAACCTGATCGCCCCGCAGTTGTACGTCGGCGTAAAGCTTGACAACCCGGTGGGTAAGGGGACTGGACTTTATAAGAATAAACGATTCTTCTATTGTCCACAAGGTCACGCTGCCATGGTGAAGTACAGTGACGTCACAAAGATACAACCCTACGATAAGAGACCGGGAACGCAGTACTTAAGTTACGCCAACGTAAAGAGTAAAATAGATATGGGGAGTCCATCTGATTGGTTGAGAAGGCGGCATACTGCAGGAGGTACTCGCAAGGGGAAGATAAGCGATGAGTCAGTGGATGAGAAGAGGTTACAGAGACTTCGGGAAGAATTTGGGGGAGATGCCGCCACTCTGATAAAGACAATGCAGAAGTTAAGTGTGGCGTACGCTAAGGGATACACAGAGGCAGTGGTCAATCCCGCTGTACAAATAATTCATGACGAAATAGGTGGTGTAAAACAAGATCGCGGGAAATTCGTTCAATTTAGTGAAAAACGTCCTGTTATGAAACGTCGATCGAGCGAACCTAAACTAACTAGGTTGGAGGTTGAAGGACCAATCAGGGAGCGCAGTCCTAGTCTTATTGATTTAAGTTAATGTTATTTTATTAATATGTGAACGGGACTCACCCTCAGGTTAATCTTGGGGACGAAGACCAGTAGCATTGTGAGCATGGAGGAGGTGATAATTGATAGACATTTGAATGCGTACGCCGTGTTGTGTTGGGTCATAATTAATAGACAAACTGGCGCCGTGATAAATAGAATCACCTAATATTACAGTAAAAAGGGAAATAATATTAGTTTTTGCAAAAAATAAAATTAATTGGCTAAAATCAGATTGTTATAAACATAAACTATTAAAATAACAATATGTTTTCACTTTCTTGGTATAATGGTTGAATACTTTTTATAAATTATATATAAACATAATGAAAATCATATGAAATAATAAATATAATTTGCGTTAAAGATAAATTCTTAGTTTTATAGAATATAGACCTACTTTATTCTTGAAATTCCCTTCCTTAGGATTTAAGATTGCTCTTTAAATAAGAGTCGCATTGAAATAGATGTGGTTACCTTATTTTCTGAGAGACCAAGAGGGACCGCAACAAATTTATTTCCCACTAAAAATAATAATTTGTCCACTAAATTTTTCCTTCACTAAAAACGATTATGTTATCCCTAAAAATAATCATTCATCACTATTTCTAAGTGGAATTCCACTAAAAATAATATGTTTCAACTATTTTGAATTTTGTACCCCCCAAATATATATAACATAATAAAGTCTTGTGTAGAACGAAAAATATTAGACAGACCAATAATATCAAAGCAATAAAAATAAAAATGTACACGATATTTCGAGACAGCGTGACTCTTATTCATGTATTATTCTTATTCAAATTAATTTTCTAGAACAAATAAATAATTTTTAATAATAAATAATTAATTATAAATAATTATTTATTTGTTCTGGAAAATTAATTTGAATAAGAATAATACATGAATAAGAGTCACGCTGACTCGAAATATCGTATACATTTTTATTTTTATTGCTTGATATTGGTCTGTCTATAATTTTCGTTCTAGTGTACACAAGACTATATTTAAGAGATCGGATCACATATACGATAATATTTAGTGATATACGATTATATTTAGTGATATACGATTATATTTAGTGATATACGATTATATTTAGTGATATACGAGTATATTTAGTGATATACGATTATATTTAGTGATATACGATTATATTTAGTGATATACGATTATATTTAGTGATAAGTCATTATTTTTAGTGGAATTACAATAATTTTTAGTGGAATTACAATAATTTTTAGTGGAATTACAATAATTTTTAGTGGAATTACAATAATTTTTAGTGATAAATTAATTATTTAGTGACGATTGAATATTTTTTGTGATTTTGGCAATAGATTCACTGAAAATCTCATTATTTTTGAGTGAAAATTGCATTATTTTTACTGAGGAATAAGGTAAAAATCCCTTTCTAACAATTTATTTTATGGGAAACAAAAAGGCTATTTATGCTGACACGAGATGTATGTATTTCACGATCTTAAATAATCGACAAGGGGATGTAAGGTTAGAATGTATAAAAAGCCTAAAATGTTAATTCCTGCAACAAACATAGTTAATTATTACTTGGTAAAAAGTAGATCTTGTTCACTATTCTCGAGGTATTATATTTACAGCGAGGTTAATAAAGGGTCGAGAGAATATTGAATCAAAAAGTTATAGTTATGTATTTCCCCGTGTATTAATTAGGCCTACTGTACTTATTTTTTCTTAAATAATTATTTTGTTGTTGCTTAATTCTTTAATAAAAGATAGAACGAAAATGCTTTACAAATAATACGAATGTTTTTATGACTCAATAAGGTTATATTGAGTCATAAAAACATTCATATCGAGCGTGCCAGGAGTCGAACCTGGGATCTTCTGCTCCGTAGGCAGACGCGTTATCCACTGCGCCACACACCCGTTGAGAATAAAGCTCTATACATTTTAGGCCCTTAGTGTTGACCAATGACTGGAAAATTGACTGGAAAATAACATCGGTTAAAACGTATTTTTGGGTAAAATCACAAGTAGAGAGGTAAACCACCAATACACTTTATGGATCTTGACTTTGCTAATGATCTGGCATTACAATAATGTCAGAATCATTAAAAAGGTAAAAATTGATGGTGCTCAAAGATAACCCAGCACTCTAGAACAAGCATCTTCCAAGGGTACCTGCCACGCCCACCTTGGTACCTAGGTTAGGTTCTTGGATTCTGATGAGGTCTGCATTAAATAAACCATCAAGGATGCGGAAATCACCTGGAATCAAAACTTTTTCTGAACTCTACGGTACATGAACCAAGATGCAGCGAAAGGTTCATGGCATAAAATTAAATAATCACTCACAAAGTAGGCATTGTATAATCTCTGTAGTGACCGAAAATTGCCAAACCCCAGGACCACCTTGCATGTACGAGAATTAAGTCTTGCTGGACACTGCCATAGTCTGATCAGTCTGTACCATACATCAGTCATGTATCAGAATCGTATTCTATGACAGCCGGAGGATACGGGTGGTCGGCCAATGACATTCCGAACACGTCGCTACAGTATATTGTCACTGGTTCAGATAGGGGGGGGGGGGGGGGGGGGGGGGGGGGGAACTGGACGCAATAATAATTCATCCCTCTCCAGGGGAAATTGGACGCAAATAACAGTTGATTACTCTCAAAAATAAAACTGTAACCTGTTCTATTGTGTTTAGTTTATTGTTTTGGTTAAAATAACGTGCCACTGTAGGCCTAACCTGCTCCTTTCCCTAAATTGCGAATTTAACATTGAAGCGGGATATTAATTCGCTAGCTAAGATGGAATTTGCGTCCAGTTCCCCCCACACCCCCCTGTCTCCACTGGTTTTGATATAATTAATCCCTACCGGTATGCCAATGCAGTATCTCGAGAACTGCTGGAGCTACGGGCGGGGATGAAACCAAAGCTACTTTGAAGGCAGCAGTAATGAGTTAACTGTTCAGAGAAAAATTTGCCTTGGATTGCGGCCATGTCCCAGGTTGCTGTGGGTTGATGTTCTAAAATTTTGCATTTCGTGCCCTTTTGACATATCGACGCCGTGCCTTATGATAAAACGTATAGTAGTTAATAGAAATATATTTGGTTTGGGAGTCTAAGTGATAGGGACGTGATATAAAAAATATAAAAAGTGGTTCTACATGAAATTCAATTGGTGGGCGGGTGAGCTGACAAATTGGTGATTTTAAATGAGTAATCATATCTGTAGGTGGCTGGGCTGATATACATATTTAATGGGGTGTGTGGTAGGCGTATAACTAGGGAGTGGGTTAAGGGGTTGGTTGGGATGGGAAGGGAGGCGAGGGCAACGGTGTTTATGGTGTGATACATCGGTAAGTCAGACCTCTGGTCGTGATCATTCAAATGCATTGGAGTTACAATGGCTGATCGCTAACTGTGATGGGTTACGGTGCCGGCCAGCGAAGTATTCTACTTACACAGTCGTATCACGTACAGTATACTGTAGGCCGAACAGAAAAAATAGCTGATAATCAGTATGTTTCGCTATAAAATGGGGGCTATCAGAAGAGACGAATATATATATATATATATATGAATAAATATTGGAATCTTTAATTGTTACTTTTTCGTTCGAATATACCTCAAAATCTGGAAAAAGTTGTACTATCTCCCTAGGGAAAAAAGTTGTACTTTTTCCCTAGGGAAAAAAGTATGCCTAACCGTTACGATTGCATTGATTTTACTTTTTCCGGCCGAAAAAATGTCAAATGAAAAATTTGTGGTGTAATTTCTTATATTTTATTGCACCTAAGTAGGAAAGTTTTGCAAGTAATTTGAGCTTTGTAGCGATCTATCACTAAAAAGTACAGTTTCATTGTGATGTTTCTGCATCCTAAAATTGAGTAAAAATTAAAATGAGTTGTAAAAGCTTTTGTGGGATAACTGATACGTTTGCCTATGCTGGCCAGTTCCCCCCCAGGCGCTGGAATACTCTAAAAAAGGTTTTCTAACTGTATATATATTCCCCTCGCCCGCAAGGTACCTTTACAGGTGTTTTAACGGACATAAAAATCATTCTGCTATATACGTGTTTTAGTGGACATGGTAAGACAAAAAACTTGTAATGCACCAACCACCTTTCACAGCTTAGCCGTGATGATTCATATTACGACATCAAGCAGCTGGTTGCTGACATGGAAACAGCCATTGGACGCGTGGTTCTTTGTTTGGCTTGGGCCAATCAGGGCGGTTTTTCCTGTCGACGTGTAGCTTTTTAGTCGATCATAAGGAGAGTGTTCAGTCTTACTGTTTTTTCTTGATACTTTGTTGTTATTGCTGTCTAAGCCAGAAACACCGGCATTTTGGATAGATACTGCTGTACCGTAAACTGCTTGAATTATCGAAAGTATAAACTGTTACCGCAAATTGATCAATCTTAATTAACATACTCACTTAATTTAATTGCATTAATCATATTGTTTGTACTGTTATTTTACCGTCAGTTATTAATTGTAAATATTTGTTGATGGAAATATTGCTATTTGGATAATACGGATAAATCACCCAATTCCCAATTTTCTTGATAACACTACAGGTTAGAGAGACCGGCTATACATAACAATTGCGATTTATATGAATGTGGTGTGTATTGAATCCAATGTTATTTAGCAGACCCTACGTGAGTCAATTACTGCTCTCTTTATGTGTGATCAAATATACTGACTGTCGGCAGAATAGTGTGTATGATTGTGATTGGTAACAAAGTATTTCCTAAAGAATACGCTTTATACTTTAATCATAAGCAGTATCGTTGCGTTTAGTATAAGTCTTAGTTCTGTTTAAATAGATAAAGCGCCACGTCCTAAAGGAACTGTTAATATTTCCCGAAAGCCAATAATATCTGTCAGAGATTAATTATTAACGATCTATCGAATAATACATTAGGTATACACTGCAACCTTACACTGTAATAATACAATTCAAGCATCCGAATTCAGTCTCCCGGGTGTAGATCCATCGGGTGAATGATCGCGCATGGGCTGACTTCGGCTAATGTTTTGCGTATTAGCATAAATTATTGTCGTATGCTAAAGTGGTTTTAATTAACTAAAAGACATATAAATTTTGGCAGGTTAAACTGCTAAAGGTCTTCAAAAGCGCGAACAGTAACAGTTTATTTGTATTGCAGTGTAAGCATTAAATACAGTTTAATACTGTTCTGTCGAACAGTAACAGTTTATAATCTTATTGCAGTAAGCAATAAGGTTGCAAGTGTAGGCATTAAATACAGTAAAATACTGTTCTGTCGAACAGTAACCGTTTACAATCTTATTGCAGTAGGCAATAAGGTTGCAAAATACCGTAGTGACCGGTAAAACTGAACCGGTACTTTGTAGGTCAGTAGGCCTAACTGTCATCACCGGTACCGGTACTGCTGTACAAGTACATTTAGTATTATTCGATTTTGATTATTGTATACCGGTAGGCTGTTTAAGAGATTAGGGACTGTACACCCCTTGTTTCTTTTGGAGCTTACTTATTTCTGTCAGTTTTATTTCCTAGTAAGTTAATATTGAGCAGAAGGCGTGTGACCCTGCTCAAATTGTTCAGATAATTGTAGGCTGAGCTGCTGTCTGACTGTGGTTGTGTTTGGAGAGATTACGGCGTGTGTAGAGTTTGTCTGATAAAGTGCCGTTAGTAAGTTGGGGGCAGTCATAACTGTAAGGTCAATCCCCTCTTAAAGAGTAAGTCGTACTACCGTGTTAGCACGCATACTAACTAACAGTTTCAGAGTCTGCATATACTGTAGTTTATTTAGGCTTGATCGTAGTCTGCCAGTGTTTTAGCCTGTGTTTGTTTGTGTGGTCTGTTCAGGTACCGTAATAGTTATTACTCAGATATTTTGTAGGCTGGATTGTTGTCTAGCTATTTTTGGGTCTGAAGGGATTGCTGCGTGTGTAGAGTTGGTCTGATCAAGTGCCGTTAGTAAGTTGGGGCAGTCATAACTGTAAGGTCAATCCCCTCTTAAAGAGTAAGTCGTACTACCGTGTTAGCACGCATACTAACTAACAGTTTCAGAATCTGCACATACAGTAGTTTGTTTAGGCTTAATAGTAGTCTGCCAGCGTTTGGTTTGTATTTGTTTGAGTATTCTGTACGGGTAGCGTAATATTTATTATTCAGAGTTTATGCGATTATTCGCAACATTCATGTCCCCAAGTTTATTCCTACAGTAATTGTGCTTGTTATACATACTGTTATAGTTAAACTAACCCCGGTACTACATCAGGGCTGCTTGGCGTAGGTAAAGACTGACGACTTTGTGCTTCGGTCACTCCAGCAGATGCCGTGGTTCTTTTAACTGTTCAAGTATATTTAACTACTGATTATTTGTTATACCGGTACTTGTACCTAATTTAGGGTTTAGTGTACAGTGCCTTCCGAAGTAATTAGTGTAGGCAGTATATTTGTGTTGTAAAGTGGTTGATAGGCACATTCGTTAGCTCTATTAGCTTCTGGGTAGGAACAATCCGTGATACATAACGTAGTACCTATAGCGATACGGTTATAGGTCGTCAGGCGGTGGTATTTTCCTATCTGGACAACGCAGTATATTTACTACTACTTATTATTTAAATACCGTAGTACCCTGTCCTTTGTAATAGCCAGAAATCTAACCCTTTGTTAGACTGGTTTGTAGACTTCCTGTAAAATTACCCTAAAAATTTCGTCCGTAATATTTTGTTGTGTTTAATTAGAGAATTAATCTCACCCGTATCGTAAGTAATTTGTAGTATTAAGTAACTTAGGTAAATTAGAATTATCAGTTTTAGTGTCAAATAAATAGCACTTCACTTAGAGGCGTTCAGCTTCTGTGTAGTGACCCCCAGAAATAATAACATTTATTTCAAATATTGTCAAAACCCCTTTTTAAACGGGTATATATCTATTATAAATCAACTCAAACGATTTATAAATAGTAGGCCTGCCATACAACAACTAGGTCTCACTGTCAGTTGGACTACTGCTTAAATAACGGTAATAAAGTAAGTTAAAGTAACGAAGTAACCCCAAAATATTCAGAAATTCAATTATTCTAAAAAATAATTGACATACCGGTACTTACCATAGGCTTATTATATTTATTTCTATAAATTTGAGCTGAAATCATACCGGTACTCTGTAATTAATTCTAGTCCAGAATTATACTTATATACTATAAGTGTAAGCTGTATACCGGTATTCATTATAGGCCTACTATATATATATATATTTGTGCTAAAATTATACCGGTACTCTGTGACACATCTAGTCTGTAATAACACTTATATATTATAAGCATACCGGTATTCTAATATATTGTGTATATATCACGTTACACTGGGTAACGGTACCGGTAATAAATCGCTAGGCTTGCGGTCATACTGAATTACTAGACTTGCTTTAACTGAAACTATAGTAGTAGACATTCAACTGTATAACTAAACATGTCTGACACTCAGCAAAACCTGTCGGACAGTCTGATCGAGACCACTATCTGTGATTCAGATAGGAGAGTGGAGCGAATAATAGAGAAGTTCGGCTCACCTCCTACTGTAAAAAAGGTCATCCCTCCAGTAGTATCAGACCCTAGGCTAGTCCACCATAGGTCCATCATAGGCACTCGGGCACAGGTAAAACGGGACCAAGAGGCAGCTGTCCTATCGCAGCAACATCTTGGTCAAGAACCTACTTCCCAGAGACCGGATAGCTCCAGCAGTTCGGATACTGTAGAGTTGACTCCCGAACATGGAGTGCAGATGGCTGATACAGTCTACTGGCCAAAATTAGACAGCATCATGGATGGAACAGAGAATTAATCGGACCCCCTTCTTACTCTTCCTGCTGCAGTGCTAACTACTATATTCATTGCGGTGGAGGAATATCAAGCCGACTGGGCGAAGAATAAGTGAGCGACCCAAGATAATTACGCGGGATACGCCAGGGAAGAATTGAGATCTATTGTTGAATCACAATGGAACTTTCCCGGACTCGGACTTCCGTTTGATATGTCCGAGGCTACTTGGGAAGATATACACAGGATGGGAGTGGCAAAAGATACAATGGATCCAGCTGTTTGGAAGAGGTCGGCAGCAGGATATGTGCAGGGATTCTTCGGATCCTTGGAGCGATTGGAGGAACAACTGTTTCGACAACCTCACGGACCTCAAGAGCAGGAAGAACTGCTATATCAAATACGCGAAAGAACCCTACGCATTCGACTAATCCTCTCAGCCTTTGAGGAAACTTCCAAAAGAAGACAGGACACGTCGCTGCAGGTTGCTGTCAAAACTTGGCTACATCGAGTAGATCTCAAAGTACAGGAAACAGCCCAGTGGAAATCCCAGCTGGCTGAGAGATCAATCTATGAGGAACCAACTGATGTCTCCGAACAAACTGATGTCACCCTTGCTCAAGAAGAAAGCGAAGAGGCCGCCGAGAAACCGCGAACTAGAGACGCTATCGACATTTATTTGTCCGACTATCAGCGATTCCTAGGAGACGAAGAGTTGAGGAGACGGCTACATGGACTTTCCCCTAATAGTGAAGGAACCAAGCTTATATTGGACGCGATCGATACCGAAATGTTAGCTGCAAACCAAGCTGAATGTGATGAAAAACTCCGTCTCACTAGAGTCCGAGAAGAACAAATAAAGAAAAGAAGGATAGAGGAACAAAAGGCGGCGGCTACGGCAGAAGCAGAAGCAGAAAGAAAGGCAGCGGCGGCAGAAGTAGAAGCAGAAAGAATAGCAGCAAGGGCAGCAGCGGCAGAAGCAGAAGCAAAAACAAAGGCAGCGGCGGCAGAAGCAAAGGCGGAAAGGGCAGTGGCCGAAGCAGAACGGAGAGCCTCTGAGCAGACTACCCAACTGGAGTTGGAAAATCTGCAAGAGACACAAGACAGTATAAATAAACAGTTTACTGCTAATCAAATGCAGATGATGAGAAAATCTACCCCCAAGCGCCAGGGGTACACCTCATCGGAAGAAGGCGATACTACCGACCCTGAAGGCGGAGGAGATAGATCTCATCTAAGTAGGCGTAGAAAAACATATTACCGTCGTAAATTGCCTGATTTGCCCCCAGCTGTTAAAAGACAGCTAACTAGCACAGATTTAGGTAGTGCAGAACCTATAGAACAATTTATCCAGGTCAAAAGACTCCCTACTATAGTCGATGAACCTGAAATAATTAGGCCTGTAATTCCCAAAGTCACTTCTATGCTAGAGACCCCTACACTTCCAGAGCTTAACTCTAAATTCCCTTTACATAGCACTACACTGCCTGTACCCGGTGGAACAGTCCATGCAAATACCCCTGTCCAGATAGCAGAGAGAGAAATCAATAATTTGTCTCCCGTCGTCCCGCGTCAGCCCGCTACTATGTTGGCGACTCCCGCTTCGGCGGTTGAGTGGGTGGAAGAGGGACGGCGGGGGATGAATCTTCTGCTAGGACAGATGCAGGAGACTGTCCACCAACTTAAGGGAACAGTGAGGGAAAGTAGAGCAGAGTTGCAAGAAGTGCAGCAAAGTATCGCGCTAGAACGCGACAAATTAGTCAATATACAAAAGGGCATACCAATACCCCCTGTAACCTTGTGTCAACCTGTTAGGTCTGAAGTATTACATGCGCAAGGTGTGGAGCCTACACGCATCTATACTGCTAGTGAAGTTGAAACTCCTATAGCAAACCCTATTAAGGGTGATTATAGACCTGTTATTAATGATATTCCCTATAGACCTGATAATGATCCGAGAAATTTGTATACCGATAATTCGATATTAAATAACACGATGGCCCAAGAAAGCTTTACGCGTCAGATGGCTAGAACAGAAGCCCGCCAAGCGGTCAAAGTGGGAGAGATCGTCAAATTCAATGGGGATGAGATGAAATGGTTACCTTTCAACGAATATTACAAAGATAGCATACAGAACTCTGTACTATCTAACGGAGAGAAACTTAGATTCCTCATCAAGTGTTTGGAAGGACCTCCCAAGTTAATGGCGTTAAAGTTTATTGGACATCCAGATGGACTAAGACAAGTTTGGGATACATTAAACATCAGGTATGGTAACAAAGATGCCTAAGGAGGTGAGGTCTCTATAAGGGTGTCTTTAACAGGCGGCGGCGGACTCGTGAGGGTCTGGGGGCACGTTAAATCGTTACTATAGTGCAAGGGAGTTACTGAAGGCCCTCGTGTCTTACGAACCATGAATCAACATGGTGCCGTGGTATCGCCTAGTCGGCCTGTTGCCGTACTGCCAGTCCTGTACACAGTAGGGGTGGTGGCTTAGTGTGATCTGTGGTTTATGTGGTCTATGTGGTAGGTCTATGTGTGGTATGTATGAGTTGACCAGACTCTTTACTGTCTCCAATCGGTTGCCAAAACGTGTTTTTTCCCAGGGTAGCACTATTGGAATGGAGGTGTTGCATCGGAATGGACAGGTTCCTGATGATTCTGTTGGTACTACTATTGGAATGGAGGTGGCACCCGGAATATCGGCTGCAAGGAGGGGTTGGTGTTGTAGTGTGGTCCGAGTGAATGATACTCTGGAATCTGTGGTATGTGTGTGTACGTGGTATACGTGAGTGTGTGTATGGCCACTGCGAGTGAGTGTGGGAAACCTTGCCGGTTGGTTCAGTCGCCGCCGGTTATTAGTAGGACCATATTTTACTGCGCCCCAGCATACTTTGTGCACACAAAGTTATTTTACCCTGTCGGTAAAATAAAGTACTCTCGACTCTTTATTAGTCGATACAATTTTGTCCCCTCTGATTTTGTCACCGATTTTGTCCATACCCGATTATGTCTTCTGTGTGTGCATGGTATGTGTCAGATTTTGTGTTTACCGTAGTGTACTCGATTTCGTGAACATCTGTTGAGTACACGTGTACAGTGACTGGTAAGTGGTGACTTGTTCCTAGCTTTCGAGCTAGTCAGTATTGTTTGCGGAACCGACTTCCCCTCAATACTGCCGGCGAGGCGGGTGAAAACGTGTCAATATTCCATGCTGGGTAGCGCAAGCCCACATGGGACAAGACCGTCGGTTTGGCTCAAGGGCGACCTTGATGCTCGATCGCTATCGACTGGTCCACCCGCCGGTTGACTCTCTGAGTTGGCTCAATGTACAGTCAGGCCACAGCAAGTTGACAGTAGCCGACCATCTGGCTACACCGACGAGTTGTGCCGGTGTGATCGGGGGATTGAAAAGTGAACCCGGGAAGCATCGGGCTATCCTCCGGCCCAGTCTGATAAAAACGGAGTCGGACTGGCCCCAAGGGTAGTGGAACAGCGTCCGCCTCATGGGTGCGCCTCGGAGTCATCAGAGAGGAGCCCAGAAGGACGTAAGCGAACATAGCTAAGTATTTGTATACAAAATTGGTAGCCCCCCGACACTTCCTTAGTAGTGGGATTATAGAATTTTCCGATGAAA
>JAUCBJ010003264.1:0-56339 GCA_032718475.1 Nemertoderma westbladi
GTAGGGGGTGAGACAGGCAGCCGGTCAGGAGTTAACTGACGCCTGTGAGGCCGATTGTGTCCGGTAATTCCACTGGCCTCTAGTGGCCGGACCTCCGCATTGCTAATGTAATCCATAGTGGGGGTTGGGGGGTGCTTTTTTGCCGAGTCAGCTCTAAGAATAAACAAAAAAATAATACAGTAATATCTGTGTAACGCAACGGTACGAGTAATATGAATACATATGATACATATCCCTAGGTCCAAATTACATGTTAGTAATTCCTATTTGGTCCTACCCCCAATATACACGGCGTACACAACAGTCTACATGTATAATAATTTACACCCCCATAGATTCAGTTTACAACTATCATCAGTATTGTATCGTCTATCTGTATTGAATAAGTCAGCACCCCACATGTATGAGGGTGCTTATTCAATTTCAAATATATAATATTATACATATCAAATTTTGAGACGCGGGGGAAACTGGACGCAAGTCCCATCTCTGCCATATAATATTTCACCCCAATGTTAAATTCCCTTGTTGCACAATGTTACATGGTCCAAAAGCAAGAGCAGCCAGATCACCCACCGTATCCCGGAGCTCATTATGCCACTGGATAACGAGCCCCCCCCCCCCCCCCCCCATTTGCAGTTCAATCTGTGGTTTAGATTGAAAGCAGCCCCGCACCCATCACAGTGGCTCGGCACTCCGGTTAGTGGTCGCCCGTACAGAATTGCAAGGGTGTCTCGAAACTCACACAGGGACAGGTCGAAGTTATGTTGACTCAGCGGTAAGGTTGAGATCCAGCTGCTTGTCTTAAATTCTGTGGCGCGTCGTATTGTTCGGCTGCGGTTGTTGGGGAAGGTGTCAAGGATCGCCTGCAAGTCTTCGGGATCTTCGGCCCTCTGAAGGGAGCTAGCTATCTGGTGAGCCTCCTGGAGGCACTCCAGGTGGCTGGGCATCCAGAACTCCTCTTGTCCGAGGATGGCTCTCTTCAGGTGCCTCGTGGACGAGGAGGGGGACGTGAACTCTCTGTCAGCTTCATCCCTCGGGTTGCGGAGACCAAGTCCACCTTGTTGGGGGACAGAGCAAATAAACTGCGCTCCTCCAATGAGATGCTGCCGTTGAGAACTGCTGGAAGAAATATCTGGGCAATTGCATGTTCCAGTGGTTCAAATAAACTCTCACACTCAGGAGTGACTCTCTAAAGATAGGCCCACTCTCGTAGGGAGATTACCATGGCTGAGAAGGCAGACTGTGGCTGCACTGGGCCATGTCTGTTAACTTCTCGACGGAGGAAACCCAACTAGCAACTTTAACTGAAACAAAGTATTCTCCATCAGTGGAGCATCCACGAATCCGCCCAGAAATCTGTGACCTGTCACAATCTTAACTGAGTGATTGGTGAAGGTTTGTTTGGCTGCATCCACAAACTCGGGGTTGACAACCAGGTAGCACTGGTTTGTACCCAACTGAGGGCCATGCTCAAGTAGCTTCTAAAACCAGTTGATGAGTAATAATGGGATAGTAGCTGCCCCAGAGGAATCGTTTGCAAACCAATTTTGGTAGACCATGGGCGATCTGATGAGGTGTATCAGTGGAAGCACCCCTGTGGCATAGAACAACATTGCAAGAGGGTCTCCTTAGGTTTGCTCCCTCCTCACTGAAAAGGATGGCATTGGTTCCTCGTACAGCTAGCATACTGTGGCCACGATAGCAGTTAAAGAAGAACATTGAGCCCCGTGGCCACAGCCATCTTACGTTCCACAAAGCAGCAGTCCTGTTGAGAGAGTTGAAAGCATTTGCCGCATCCACCAGTAACACACCCGAACCATCTTCCGCGCGTTGCACAAACAGAGCAGTCATGGAGTCGGCACCAGACGTAGCAGTAACGTCGGAACCAGTAGCTAACACCATAACCCTCGCAAGGATTCGCCGCAATGTCTCCCCGATTCCAATTGGGCGAATTCCTGGACATTTGTCCAACCCAATTAAGCGGCCAGACATGAGTGCTCTGACTGCTTCCCAGGGGGCCACCCATGGGAAGCTTTTTATGAAATATGATTTTTATTAAACTATAAACTAAAGTCAATACAACAGTTATTTGCATCGATCTTCCCCTGGAGAGGGATGAATTTAGTTTGCTTCGAAAGGAATTGATAGGAATGGATAGATCATCCAAGTTGAAATATTTTTCACGTGGTTGCTAATTAAATATTTGCATTCCCCCGCACCGGTGCAGAATGTAGACAGACACATTTACCGTATATATGCAGGACCAGCATATATATTGTGTATAAATTTTTTCAGTTAACTTTGAGAGTCCTCTGGAAACGTCTGCTCGGATGAGCATAAGCTCCATGGTCGGGGTGTTTGAGTAGGTGGATGTCTTCTGCTACTTGTAATTATGGATCCAGAAGTGAGTTAAAAACAATCCAACTTCCAAAAAGGATTGTTTGGAAGTTGTATAGAACAAAACGGTATATCAAGCTTCAATTATTTAGAGCAGCAGTAGTTCCAGTACTCCTCTATGGAAGTCCATGCTGGGCTCTAACTGCTGAGGACACCAAATCTCTGGATGGCACATTCACAAGAATGCTACGCCGGGTTCATTGTGTCAAGTACAATGCACACATCTCCAACAAGACACTATATAACATTTTGGAGATCTCTCATTGGTTTCCCCAAGCTTGACACATGAACAAAGCCGCCTCCACTTTGTAGGACATTGTTTTGCACTGAGGACCAGCCTGTGCACAATCTTGCGCTTTTGCAGCCCCATGGAGAGAATAGAGGACACAAACAGCATCTATCTATGAATGTTAGCTGTAGCATAATTTGTTTGACTAATTGAATTATTGATATTAATTATTACAAATGGTGTTGTTGAAATATCGGGACAACGTAATACTTATTATTAGGTTCCCTCTGCGGCGTCAGACCCCAACCATGTATGAATAAATGCGGAAACTGGAAGCAAATCCCGTCTCGGTAAATTTAATATCCCGTCTCAATGTTAAATTATCAATCATGGGAAAAGAGCAGGTTACAGTGGTGTTACGTTATTCTAACCAAAATATTAACCGAAGGTCAAAATAATAGGTTACAGTTTTATTGTTAGGACTAATTAGCTTTATTTTGGGTCGATTTTCCCCTGGTGGGTGAGGGATGAATTTTGATCCTTCTAGATAGGTTGAAATGTTAAGCTAGTGATGATTATAATTCAAACTAACATAATTACTTCCTTTAAGTCTAATTAATAATTGTTTTAGAACATAGCTTGGTTTACTACTACAGTTCTTTTTATAACAACTTCCCTACTGCAACCAGTGTAACAGCCAAAATGGAACCTACATCGATCAATTACCTTTTACCTACGTCATGTTACGATTACGTTTCGCAATATGTGTGGCATGTACGTTACGTGCACCTGCGCCCACTGTAAAATATTCACTGACTGTAAAGTTTCAAAGTGGCAAATATTTCAATAATATTCGTCCACCAGAAACAGTGTCCCCCACAGGCAATCTTTCCCCACGGAATTTTGATTCGCATAGAGACCTTTCTTCATTTCTAAATGGTGTATAAAATGTTGGCCTGCGTACAACCTTCGCCCAATGAACAATTACCACCTTATATAGTTTTATATTATATATGTATACCATGTTGACAACCTTCGCCTAATCCCAATCCAAAAAGTTTGTAGTTAGTCACGATTACATCGAGTGGTTAGTTACAGTTATTAAGGTTCTGGTTCACCATGGTTATCGAGTGGTTATTTACGGTTATTAATTAAGGTTCTTGATCACCTCGGTTATCGAGTAGTTATACAGTAGTTACGGTTATTAAGATTCTGGTTCACTTCAGTTATCGAGTGGTTATTTACGGATATTAATTAACATTCTGGTTCACCTTGGTTATCGAATGGTTGGTTAGTTGTGGTTATTAATTAACGTTCTGGTTCACCTCGGCTAATGAGTAGTTAGTTACGGTTATTAAGGTTCTGGTTCACTTCGGTTATCGAAAGTTAAAACTATTATTTTCTTATATATATTTCGGCCTCTTCGTAGGAATTAAGTCGTTATATATTAATATAAAATAAAATATACACAATTTTACGGAGCCCCTAAAGGGAGATATGAAAAAAAATTATTTCATTTTTTCGCTAACTCGTGCGAACGAGTTAGTATGTCGTGCGAACGTCTTACTAAGTCGTGCGAATGACATACTAAGTCGTGCGAACGACTTAACTAACTAAGTCGTGCGAACGACTTACTAAGTAGTGCGAACGACTTACAAAGTCGTGCGAACGTCATACTAAGTCGTGCGAACGACATACTAAGTCGTGCGAATGACTTACTAAGTCGTGCAAACGACTTACTAAGTCGTGCGAACGACTTACTAAGTACTAAGTCGTGCGAAAGACTTACAAAGTCGTGCGAACGTCATACTAAGTCGTGCGAACTACATACTAAGTCGTGCGAACGACTTAACTAACTCGTGCGAACGACATACTAACGTACAACCTTTTTATCGGGATTTTCAATTCAATCTACAGCATTGTTGTTGATGGCATTATTGGTTGAAAATATTATTATCAATGGCTGAACGCAGGCATCAAATGTGTCTGTCTGTTTTAAATTTTTTCGCCCGGGGGCAATTGAGCTGTGTTGCTTAGCAACACAGCTTTTGGCGGGTTTAATAAGCCCTGAAAACCAATTTTGAAAATCGGCTGTCGGCTGAAAGTCTTACGCGTCTTTTTACAGTACAGTTACTTAAATTTATGATCATAAACATTGATAAAATACTGTTTGCAATTTTGTAAACTTGGTAGATTGACTGCAGCCAATCAGAGCTGTTTTTCAAAATAATATTGGCATCCCGGGCTTACTTAAACCCGCCAATTCGACCCTTTTTTACACATGTTTTTACAAAAAACACACCCCACCACTCGATTCAGGGCACCTTGTTACCCCTTATTCGATTGTTTCTAGCCTAACAATTTTTTCGCGCACCAACCCTATTAGATGTATCGCGCAAACATAACAGCCACACAATAGCTTGGTTTTTTGATTTGAGTCTAGATGTGCTCCAGAATATATCCGAGTTGAAGGGGTACCGGAGAACCAATAGGGTGCTATTTTATTTATTTATTTATATTCGCACACTGGTAAATATTACACAGGTACAGAGTAAAACGTTGCTAATGCTAATTACTATTAAATACATAATTACATAGGAGTATACGCTATAGATAGAAAGCACAATAAATTATTAATACCTACAGTAATAGAAAAAAAAAAGAGAAGATATATTATATTATATAAGCAACGAATCATAAAAATACATCAGCATAAAACCTTCATATTAAGTAGATTTAACCTTAATCCACCGTAACCGAATTTAAAATTTCTTTAAGTTCCTGTGTTGAAAAGCCTGGGACTACGAGATCGCCTTTTATTCCGTCGTATAGTTCTGCACAAAATTGGGGGCGCCATGTACTTTGGTCTGGAGACGGAACATATCCAACTGTGTTTAATGTGCTTTTGGAGATGGAAGATAAATCCACAATACCAGTCACATTCAATACATGGCGTAGGTTATTACCACTTCTAGTGCGACAATCATTTAAAGTAATTCTACCTAAAAAACATATACACGATTTATTAGATTGCACAACATTCTTACAAAACGTGATAAATCTACTATACAAAGCGATCCTAGGATGCCTAAACGGCACCAAGTCTTCTATAATGAAACGATGAGTTCTATAAGGTAATTCCCATAACAATCTCACATTATTGTTCATGTTCAATGCAGTGCATATTCTATTACACCCCACTGAGTTTAAATTCAAAATCTGGCTACCGTAAAAACTGAAAGTATACAGATTCTGCACTTTTGACAAAATTGATGGATGACTATAATATAATTCATGGCGTATGCTGCTCAATTTACCTAAAAATGCACCACGTTTTTTATCTATGTCCCTATCTAATGTATTCCTATAGTCAAATAAATTTCCTAAATGCACCGCTTCTTTGACCCATGGTATATTAATTCCATTGACTAAGATATGCGCTGATGGAGGTTTCCAATTATGATTGAACACAATGCACTTTGTTTTACATTTGCGAGGATCGAAATCGGTAAGACTCAATTTTAATTTTAATTCTTTACAAAAATCTTGGCATATCTTAACCATAAACTTTAACCCACTTATAGAGGGACACAAGAGAAAAATATCGTCGGCATATGCCAACACACTGAAATAATAATTTGAAATACTGCAACAAATTTTACTATAAAAATAGTTTCTCCCATTCAATCAAGTCAAATGCTTTTGTTAAATCTAATAAGCACCCATATACTGCGGTACCATTACTATTATAATACGACACGACACTAATTCTGTTACGGCCCAAGAATATAGTGCCGGACTTTTTCAAAAAGCCAAACTGCAGCTCGTTAAGGTTTGGTTTGATTAGTTAAGGTTTGGGCCCCAACTACTGTAACCAGCTGTAACTAACTCATCATTGAATCACCAGGATTTATTCTTATTTTCTGTGAATTGAGATGCCACCTAGAGGCGATTTAGAGTTATTGCAAAGAATGTAATCTAACAACCCCTGTTCGGTAGTTATGTCATTATTTTCGTTAGCGAACGTTCTATAAAAGTTGTACAAAATTTCCTAAAAATTACATCAAATTGTGAAAAGTTATTCAGATATAAATGTATTTCAGATTACAATAATTATATAGTTGTATCACGGCCTTCACGGTGTGACTGCATTGTTCGTGAAAGTGTTTATTAATATTCTACATAATGATAGGTTGACAATAATTCGTCAACTTTTTATACAGTAGGACCAGCCCTAAACTTTTGAGGATTTTAAATACTTTTTAGGAATTTTGATAAAAATTCTTGTCACTTTTATTACTTTTGTTAACAAAATAATTAACATCACCCACAATTTTCATTTATTGAAATGTCATTAATAGGCCTACCCTTTAATACAGTAATTTTGTTCGAACATATATGAATAATTTTTCGAAGATATATGAATATATGATCTTATATCCGCTTTTTTCATAATCATAATTATACATACAATTATGATAAATTATAACTGGGCTAGTGAGTGAAGAAATTGTTTGACTATAAATAATTGAATAATGGTAACAATGTGCCCAGAATCGAGTTGAGGGTAGTTTGTTAACGTCGATAAATAATTGCAGAAAAGGTCGGTTTAATTTAAACGCGGGAAAGTAAATTATTAAATAGTCACTCATAGTTAGATTATTTCACTCATTATTAAAATCACTCATAGTTAGTTAAAATATCGACTGTTGAAAAATATAGAGTGCAAAATATCGAGAGTAAAAATATCGATAGTAACAATTTTTTAAAATAAGGGTTGTATGATAATTGTTTTCCTAAAAATGTTCTAGAACCAAAAAATATGTTCTAGAACAAAAAATATTTATCAACATTGGTAGCTTACACGTGTTCTATAACATTTATAAAAAGAAGTAGAAAATACTAGCTAGCTATTTTAAAAAATTGAAAATGTAATCTAGAATTAAAAAATGTGTTCTAGAACAAAAATAATTATCAAATTTGATAGCTAGCACTTATTCTATAATATTTATTAAAAAAATAACAAAACCTAGCTAGTATAATAAATCTGGTAAATGGTACCCAAAGTGTCTTAATGCCATTTACTTGCACTTGCACTGTTGTAACCCATGCACTGCAATATTGTTCCATAATTCTAAATAAAATGCTCAAGCAAAATGCAATATTTTTACTCTCGATATTTTTCAACACTCGTTATTTTTACTCTCGATATTTTTACTCTCGTTATTTTTACTCTCGTTATTTGTACTCTTGATATTTTTACTCTCGTTATTTGTACTCTCGATATTTTTCAAGTCTCGACATTTTTCCCCATTACCGACTTCACGTAACTTGCTTGACATAATGTACCTTGATTTTACATCACTTGGTCTGTGTGAACAGCCAGGTAGATATTATCACACTGGCTAGCCAAGTCTACGTGTAGAATATCGTCGTAAAGACAACATCATATCGGAGCTTCAGGGTTGATGTATAGCAGTAGCATGGTAGCAGTATAAGTGAGAGAGGTCTGCTCAACATATATTGACAAATATTTGGTTCTCAGAAACGTATATCCAACATTTGGTCACAATATATTTTGCACATTTATACATGTACACATATATTTTACAGAACCCATTTTTATTTCCTCGTAGCAGTCTCTCAATAATGGGATCCCTGATGCGATTTAATATAATTCAATTTCATAGCTTTGCAGCAATCGAGATCATTATCGTATTTCGCATTATCGTCAGTCAGATTCCCCAAAAAGAACCATAGGTTCTGGTTGGCCTGGCGTTTATGGGAACTGGCAACAACTTATTTGTTTTCACTTCTTGTAGGACTCTTGTCGTTCTGTACATGTACATGTCTACCATGATGCGATAAATAAGCTTCAAACACTCAGGTACCTTAAAGACCTCAGGTTGGATACCATCTACTCCACTGGCACGATTGGTCTTATTGCTCTTTGCAGCAGCCTTCACTTCAGCAAATGAGATATCGCCAATGGGAATATCTGGGAGTACAGACTCAGACACTTATACTTTACTTCTAAAAATTTGTCAGGCAATACCCTGTCATTATTGAGGAGCTTTTTAAAGTAGGCCATCCAACCATTGAGGCAAACGTCTGATTTCCACGTAGCAGTCTCTCATTGGGATCCCTAATGCGATTTAATAGAATTCAATTTCATAGCTTTGCAGCAATAGAAATCAGTGAGTTTCCCCGAAAAGAACCATAGAGTGTTAGGTTGCCCTTTGTTGGGAACTGGCACCATCATATTTGTTTTCATTTCTTGTAGGATTCTTGTCGTGTTTCTTTCTCCTGTTTCGAGGGTATACAGGAACTGTTTCTGTAGCTGCTAACTTAATTGCTTCTGTGAATGCAGTATATGTTGTTGCAGACTTGCATTAAAGATTCCCAGGAATGTTAAGAATGCATGCTGATTCACTCCATCAGTAGCTGCTTGTAGATTGTGGTAGAAATTTTCCACCTCCTCTACTGGGACAACACTAGTTGGAGAATAGCATACAATCAGAACCACTTTGGGAAACTTCTTAGCAAGTCCTCCAGAACATGAGAAGTGGCAACGGATGATGCGGTTAGAGATTTGGTCTATTTTGTCTAATGCCAAGAGTCGCCAAGAGTTGTAGTCATTAGGTACAGCGAGTAATTAGGTCCCGCGGGACCTGTTTTAGTCTGAGTCATTAGGTCCTGCGGGCTCAAATGACTCTGTACAATTAGATCCCGCGGGTTTACAGACCCAATTTTAACAAACTGGGGAGCAAAATTAAAAAAAAACTTGTAATTTTGTATTTTGTCACTACATACGAATTAAACAAATTAGATTAAATAAAAATGCAAATGCAAATGCAATTAATTTATAACTATATGCAAATTAGAAAATTAGTTTGATACATTATAATTCAGCAAATACATCGCCATTATTCAAGTATAAAAGTCCGCACTGGCACTGGGCCGGTGCCTACTGAAGTGGGCCGCGATCATTAACGTAGTGCGCTGGTGCGTAAGGAAGTGGGACTATTTATCCATTGTGGTGGTCTTGAGACTGACTGTGTCGTGGCTCTCTCCCAAACCCTGATCGTGATGGTTATATATGTTATGGTTACGTTGTTGTGTAGCCATTATTTTGTTTTATGTGGATGGGGTGGATTATTTTGCCCGCTGTATAATATTAGAATTAATTATTATAGTAGAATTAATTGAATACTGTTCGTATTGCTGCATATTATAATTATATACCTACTATATAAGTGGTTTTGCATAGACTCCGGTGGGGGGTTAGGCCGAGGTCTGTCCAGTTTGCATTCGGTGCTCTTGAATATCAAGTACCCACTGCCCTAAGAGAAAGCTTATCTGCCAAGTCAGTAAGCTCACCTTGTCGCATTGGGGACCCGAGTGTTAGGGTGTTTACTGAGGCTATTCTAGTGACTTGCCTCAGATTCACCAATGGCTTGGTTGGTAGGGGTGGAATATGAAAGTAGCCTCCAACTTCAGAATCTCTCTCCCCCTCACAAACTGGCCTCCCTGGTGAACCAGGGTTTGGGCCAGAAAGGTCATCAGGAAAGGGACTCACAGAATTGTTGGCCGCTCTCTCTCCAGTAGGGGGTGAGACAGGCAGCTGGTCAGGAGATAACTGACGCCTGTGAGGCCAATTGTGTCTGGTAATTCCATTGGCCTCTAGTGGCCGGACGTCCGCATTACTAATGTAATCCATAGTGGGCTTTGGTGGGTGCTTTTTTGCCGAGTCAGCTCGCGCGCGGGACAAATACCACACCCTGGTTTGCCATTCCACAGTATTTTTATACTCGCGCACAAGAGTGCAAACCAGTTACACTGGCATTTATTTATCCATAGAATAAAAGTCAAATTAAAAAGGATGGTACAATATAGACAGACATTGTACAATTATGCATAGAGGCTTAGTATAGATAATGATATTACGAAATCCATTCAGCCAGATAGTGGTACTCAGATTAACCCAGCCGAGTAATATTAATCCAAATATTTACTATCAACAACGTAAAACAAAGATGTAGTACTCAAATTTACCCACCCGAGTTGTATTAATCAAAATATTTACTATCAACAACGTAAAACAACGATGTAGTACTCAAATTAACCCACTCGAGTTGTATTAATCAAAATATTTACTATCAACAACGTAAAACAACGATGTAGTACTCAAATTAACCCACCCGAGTTGTATTAATCAAAATATTTACTATCAACAACGTAAAACAACGATGTAGTACTCAAATTAACCCACCCGAGTTGTATTAATCAAAATATTTACTATCAACAACGTAAAACAACGATGTAGTACTAAAATTAACCCACCCGAGTTGTATTAATCAAAATATTTACTATCAACATGTAAAACCACGATGTAGTATTCAAATTAACCCACCCGAGTTGTATTAATCAAAATATTTACTATCAACATGTAAAACCACGATGTAGTATTCAAATTAACCCACCCGAGTTGTATTAATCAAAATATTTACTATCAACAACGTAAAACCACGATGTAGTACTCACATTAACTTATTATTATTATTAGTATTAATCAACGATCGGGCTACTTAAAGCCCGTTGTTGTACATATACTGTACATACATAATATTATCAACAATTTCAGTAAATTAAACATTTCCAATAGACAGTATACAGTAGTTAGCTAACAGTTGCACGTAATTTAAATGCATGAAAAATATATCGCGCAATATTCAAAACTTTAGTAGGATCGTCAGTTTGCATTAATTCAATAAATTTTAAAAAATTCGGGAAAACCATATATCTCATACCCAAGTATCTGCACCGCAGGCTGTGATAAAAAGTGCAACCTAATAGAAAATGGTACTCGTCTTCTACTAAATTAGAATCGCACATATTGCAAATTCGCTGGTCCCTAGCTATACCGTACCATCGTCCCGTTTCAATACTCAGCCCGTGTGATGAGCATCTAAATTGCGCAAAAAGCCGGCGCAACGCTAAATGATTACTCAATACGTAAATGTAAGTAGAGGGTTTGAATATTTCCTTTATATAAAATCTTCCTTTTGGGGACGATGCTACTTCTGATCTCCAAAATTGCACAAACTGATCAGTGATACGTTGCTTTACATTGAATAGAAAAAAAGTATTAACACTATTACCTACATCCTGATTTTGCCAAGCCCAACTAAATCCTAAATCATTTAGTATTCCTCTTAATTGCACAACCCAACTTTTTGGCGTTAAATGACTACTACTACTATCTAGCACGTTATTCAAATCATTGCACAACATTAAATAAGCCTGTTTCACCAACCTAGTATTTGGTAGATTAATAATTCTGGTCCAATACTTAACTAATCTGAATCGACGTTCGAAAATAAGTGGTAATTGACCTGTCTCTCCATATACTGCAAAATTTGGAGTAGTTTTTTTAACACCCAGAAAATTTTTCAGAAACCGTAAGTGTACCCTTTCTACATCATCAGCTGTATCAAAACCCCAAATTTCAGCACCGTACATTAAAATAGGTTTCACTAAAGTGTTGAATAAATTTATAGCACAATCGAAAGTAGCATGGGGAAATCGTACAAAGTATTTTAGTAAAGAAAAATATGCTCTACTACCTCGTTCTGCAATGTTACTTTGTGCAATATAAAATTTTCCAGACACCGTGAAGATAATACCTAAATATGTATACTGATTAATTTTTGGCATCACTTTGTTATTGTAGTAAAATTGCACCGCCGATGGACGACCTTTGTGACCAAAAACGACAACATTAGATTTATCTAAGTTTACTTCCAAGCACGAATATTTACAATAAAATTCTAGAATTATTAGGGATTGCTGTAAAGCTGACTCAGTCTCTGCCAATATAACGATGTCGTCAGCAAATAGCAATAAGAATAATTTCATCGTACCAACATCTATACCTTCAATGCCACCTTGTCTTAATTCGTTTTCCAAATCATTAATAAAAATACTGAACAAAAAGGGTGATAAGCTCTCACCTTGTCTTACTCCTATAGATACTAAAAATGTTTCTGACAATTTACCATCTACTTTTACACATGACTTTACACTACTATACATATTCTTAATAACATTTAGCATTTTGCCACCCGCACCTAAATTGATTAATTTCAACCATAAAGCTGCACGACTAACTGAATCGAATGCCTTTTTCAGGTCAATAAAAGCACAATATAATTTTATCTTACGAGTTAACAAAAAGTGATCAATAAGCGCACGTAAAACAAACATTTGGTCAACTGTAGAAAACCCTGCTAGAAAACCACCCTGGGCTTCAACTACAATACCATAACAATCTGCCCACCATTGTAAACGACTATTAATAACGGATGTGAATAATTTACCCAAAATTGACAACAGAGTTATTCCCCTATAGTTACCGGGATCCGACTTTTTCCCCTTTTTAAACAATGGACATATAATACCAATTGTCCAATCTCGTGGAAAATTGCCCGATTCCAAAATAGCACTAAATAATATTGTTCACACCGGTACTAACTGATCCCGACCTTCAATAATGAATTCACTAATAATATTGTCTACACCTGGAGATTTACCGCGCTTTAACTTATTAATAGCGTTATTTACTTCTACTTCATCAAATGGCATACTCAAATCATTCTCAAAACAATTTCTACTTTCAATTATATTAACATTTCTACCTACGTAACTACTACAATTCCTTCCCATATCCTGAAAATTTGAATTGTTTGAACTAAGTCGCTCGAAATATTGTTTAAACTGGTTAATAGATGGTTCATTTGCCCCTCTCGGAATAGCAACCCGTCAAATAGATTTCAATTTTTTCCAAAACTTTTTCGGGTCTGACACACGTGCCAGGTTCAGGCGCTGCGCTTCATTTCTCGAATATTCAAATTGGGTTTTACGCAGGGTTGCTTTATATTGAGCACGCCTCCTTTGAAGTAAGGAATACGCTTCAGGTGCTCCAGAACTTTTCCAATTAGACAACGCACTATTAAAAGCCAACTTTGCATCCCTACATTCTAAATTAAACCAAATTGCACCATTACAAAAGGAATTAACATTACCTTGTTCGTTATCAGTTCGATGTAATGATAAAATTTCTGCCTGACGATCGAATATATCCGAAAGGTTCCCCACCGCAGCGTCTAAATTTTGCAGTGATAAATTAACATCGGAGATAATCAGGTCGCCAATATTCTGCAGCTCGTTTATCATATTTGCATCTTTCATATTCGTATTAAATTGCTGTTTAACTCTATCGTTCCAAAAATAACGGTTTACTGGAGTACCCTCAACATGTATGTTACTAGCATCGGGTTCAGTAGCGTTTGGCTCGAGAAATGTTTGCACTTCTAATTTAAATGAAATTGTACAGTGGTGACTATAAATATTTGGGATACCAATAGAAAAATCTGTACAATGCCCCATCATTGGTACTGTGCCTAGTACATAATCAATTGTAGAAGAACCATTGCCAGAACGAAAAGTAAAATCACCACAGGCTTCGTCATTCCCTAGCCTTCCATTAAAAATGCGTAGGCCAGTGTTTTTACATAGGTTTAATAATGTTGTACCATAGGCATTTACCTTTTTATCAATAATTATTTCTATCGATATTTATACAATAATAAATAAATTCATTTTCATCATCAACCTGGTCACCAATAAGTGATTCATCACAATGTGTAATCATCCCGCCATAATGGCGGGATGATTACACATTGTGATGAATCACTTATTGGTGACCAGGTTGATGATGAAAATGAATTTATTTATTATTGTATAAATATCGATAGAAATAATTTTGATAAAAAGGTAAATGCCTATGGTACAACATTATTAACGTTGCAATGTCATTGCTTACAATGTAATTGCATCCTTTAGCCGTTCTGGCATTTAAATCACCAATAACTAGTATATCTGCACTGTCCCAATAAAATGCCAACCCTCTTTCAATATCATCAAATAAGTCAATTGCACTGTTGTTGTGGCTTGTGGAATTGTACGGCGCTATATATGCACAACAAAAAATAAGATCCCTTTCTAAACCTAAACATTGTTTATCTAGTTTTAACCATATAATATCTTCTACACTGAAATCATTTAGATTGGTTACGTGTGGTTCTAGATCAATTTTAAAATATACCAACACTCCACCACTGAAGCGTTTTGCACTACGATGTTTCTTATTCCGACACACCTTAAAATAATTATATCCCCCTATATCTAAGTTTAGTAACCCATATGGAGCTAACCAAGTTTCCGTACATATAAAAATATCGTGTGCTCGCACGAGTTTATGAAAATCAACATCCGCTAGTGCTGAACTAATACCTTCAACATTTAAATGTCCTACATTAAGTGATCTAGTAATTGCAGGTTCATCAGAAACAGAAGGTGTAATATTAGTAGTCATATTATTGTTTACCGAGTTTTGTGATCGATCATCATCATTCGAGTTTAAACCTGAGAGCCCGAACTGATTAGTTTGGCACCTCAACCGTTGGGTTGTGGATCGCACGTTCTGGGGTGCCCTTCTCCCGTCTCATTGGCTGGCTGATCGAGAGAGCCTTCTTCCGGCTCATTGGCTGGCTGATCGAGTGAGCCTTCTTCTTCACCCAGCACGTCGAACGCGTTGTGAAGATGCAAACGAGAGACCCGAGAACCCTCTTGAGGTCTACCAGCAGTATCATCAGAACCAGACAGAGGTTGTGAGTATTTGCCGGGAATTATTATCCATTCGGGATTTGAAGGAGTAGAATTCAGTGATTGTTGAAGCTGAACTGTAATTGGCGTCTGCGCCCCAGCATTTTCAACCGTCTCAGATTGTATAATACCCTGTTGTTGATATTCTGTGGCATCCATTTCAGCCTCGCAGATTGACTCTTCAATGTGCGCAAGCGGATCTAGTTCTAAAGTAGACCTGGTGACCAAAGAAGAGGACACAGTTGTGCTCGTTGGCGCGGGCATAGTGGGCGCGGGCTGCCTCATGCGTTGAGTGGGCAGAACTGTAGTAGTAATAATAATAATAATAATAATAATAATAAACATCTTTTATTTCCTTAAAACTCCGCCTGGTAAACCAATTGGAGGCAGCTAGCAAACAAACGTCGCACAAGCTGATAATTTAAAAAGGAAATAAGCGTCAGTTGTCCAGCAGGGGTCTAACTATATACGTAAAACATAGACATCAAGTAGGGGCGGGGCCTACTACTAACAACTTTACTGGTATCTAAACAAATAACAATAACAATAAACTAATAAAAAGGTGAATGCAGCACAGTGCAGTATATATCCTGTTCCTGGGATTAAGTTATTTCTTCGTATCGAGTGTAGTGTTTCAAATATTTTGCTTTTACGTCGCGTAAAAATAATTTATATGTATCTTGTTTTTTAATTTCAGTGGGGATACTATTCCATATTTTAATAAGTGCCACTGTTAAACTGTAAGTTCCATGATTTGAATAAGTTTTTGGAATTTTAATATTGTACGTGCGTGGGTTTAGAAGTTTGTGGGAACCAGAAGTTAACAAAGTAATTGGTAAGTATGGTAGATCTATGTGTTTGAAAGGGGTGGATAAGTTATGCGTATATTTGTGAAAGAATTTTAAAGCGTTAAATTCTCGCAGTGAATGTAAATTTGGTATTTTAGCAATGGTGCGAAGTTCTGTGCCGGTGGAATCCCTATTCTTTTTACTGAAGACTACGCGTAAACCAAAGTTTTGTTGTTTCTCTATTTCATATAGTTTTTGTTTATATCCATATTGTTTGTGTAATGGTACTAGCAAATCTGAGCAATAATTTTGGTAAGGTAATACTGTAGATTTATATATATTTAATTTTGTCTTCAATGGTAGTTGTCCTTTAACATTGCGTAGGCATGATATTGCAAGGGCCATTTTGTGAGTAATTTGGTCAATTTGGGCGTGCCAGTTAAGTCTATTATCAATAATAACGCCTAAGTACTTAATTGAAGTGGATTGTTCAATTGTGTATGACTGTGTTTTTAGTTGTATTTTTTCTATGCTCGGTGTTCTGGTTTTTGGAGAAAGTAAGATAAATTCTGACTTATCCGTGTTGAGATCTAGGTTTATATCTAGTAGGTTACGTTCCAGTTTGTCTACATGTTCAGATAGATTGTGTGTTGCTGTTAAAGGATTTGAATGTGATGCAAATATTAGAGTGTCATCAGCATATTGGATTAGATCTAAATCAGAGAAGGCGGATATGTTATTTACGTATAAAAGAAATAGGATAGGTCCTACTTGGGTACCCTGTGGAATGCCGTGATTAATTTTAGCCCAGTCAGAATGAGTATTATTAATTTTGACTCTTTGCACCCTATCATGTAAGTAGTTTGCTATTAGGTTGGTGGCAGTAGTGTGAAATCCGAGTCGGGTAAGTTTGTTTAATAGGATATTATGATTTAAAGAGTTGAACGCTTTTGCTACATCCAGTGCTGCAATGGCCACGTATTTATTGCTATCTAGTGTTGCTTTCCATGATTCTGTAGTGTAAATTAATGCATCAGAAGTTGCATATCCTTTGCGAAAACCGAATTGTTTATTTTTGATTATTTTATTTTTAGTTATATATGATACAATTTGGTTTAGCATTACGGTTTCAAAAATTTTAGCAAATGTGGATGTTACAGATATTGGGCGATAGTTGGTAGCATTCTCTCTATCTCCCTTTTTGAAAACAGGGGTAATATTAGTCATTTTTAAGTTTGAGGGGAACTTCGATGTGGTTAAACTTTGGTTTATTATATATGTTAATGGGTAGGCTATTTTTGTCTTAATTAATTTTATTATGCGTGGGGGAATTGTGGAGGGACCAGCAGATTTATTCGTATTTAGTTTATCCAAGATGGTTAAGAGATCAGTTACAGTGATATTGTGAAATGAAAAAGTATCATTGCACAATGGAGTATGTGTGTTAACAGGTAGTGTTTGTTTTGTGATATTTCTAGTCTGTAGTCCCAGTGTTAAAAATGTAGAGTTGAGTATATTAGCTATTATTTTGCAACCGTGTTCAATTTTTCCATTTTTAGTTTTTATTGTATTAATCATATCGCTCGTACTTTTTTTATTTAAAATTGAGTTAATTATTTTCCAGCGTGATTTTGCATTTTTTGCCCCAGCAAATTTTGATTTCATATAATTATTTTTTAATGTGCGATTTAAGTTATTGTATTTATTTCTATTCGTCTTAAAGTTTGCATAATCATCATCAGTTTTAGTTGTTCTCCAGATATATAGTGAGTCCATTTTTTGTTTATTTAGTTGTTTTAATTCCTGTGTTTCCCATGCATTTTTGTTTGTAGTGTTCTTAGTTCTGTTTTCTGTTATTGTTTTTGTTGTTATAGGAGCATGTCTGTTTAGTACGTTTTCAATTTCATGTTCGAAGTAATTATATGATTTGTCAATGTCCGCGTTATTGTATAGTGGGGCCCAATTTATTTGCGATATATCCTGCAAGAACATTTTTTCTGAGAACTGTTTATAATCTCTGTATGTTATTCTTATGCTACTTTTTTTGGACGTGGGTGTCGCGCTTAGCTTCGTGTCACAATGTAATAATACATAATCGTGGTCAGAGAAGCCACTCGGTGTTGTTATTGAATTATAAATGGATTTATTATGGGAGGTAGTGAGGTATAAGTCAAGTAATGAGTTTTTGTTTTTCCCATTGCCATATCGTGTTGGGGTAAGTTCATTAAGTAGGTCTAGATTATAAGTAATCATATAGTTTTCAAGTTCCTTCACTTTCACATTATTTTTATCTAACATATCACAATTAAAGTCACCTGCTATGATTGTATTACTATAATTGTAGTTCAGTGCATTTTCCGTTTCTTCAAGAAAATCTTCAAGAAAAGATACATTTTTGGGGGGTCGATATACTACGCCGAATAGAATACTGGTATCGATTTCTATCCAAAGTGACTCATATGCAGATTTGCAGTTTTTATTTTGGATGTCCTGCTTTACTTTATGCGGCAAGTTTTCTGGAATATAAATAAGAACCCCCCCTCCCTTTCTTTTCCTCCTATCGTTACGGTAATGTACATATCCAGGTATTGAAATAGATTGTTTACTATGTTTCCGCTTTAACCATGTTTCTGTTACTCCAATTATTGCGTACTGGTTAAGAGACATAATTAATTGTTTTAATTCTTCATAATTTTTCACTAAACTGCGGGTGTTGATTAAAATGAAATTTACCCCGTTAGGATTTTGTGTCATGTAGTCGGTTACTGTTATACATTGTGTATTAGGTCGATTGTTCGTCTTAGTTGGCTGTGTACCTTTAGGTCCCGGGTTAGTTTCTATATCATTGCATTGGGCGAATATGTCTGCTAAAAAGTTGCCTGATATGTAAACTATTATATTGATACCTAAACTTATAAAAAATTGTGTGAGCATATGAGTTACTTGGTGCACTCTTGGGACTGTTTGGCGTGGACTAAATAAAGAACCTGAGTAACTTCTATTGGGACTAAGTACTTTTATATTGTAGGCGTGTGCTGTAACAGTAAAACGGTTATGTACCGACAATTGTGACGCTAATTGTATAGTTAATACTAAACATACTAAACCTACTAAACCTGTGGGTTTTCTACATTCTAATTTACCGTATTGTTTTGTAACAAGCCATATTGCGAGTAGGAAATCTATTAATACAGCAGTGGCAGTGATTATAGTATGGAAAAAGTGAATTTGATTTAGGATGAATACTTGCGGTATTAAGATCTGTAAAAGAATTAACAATGAAAGTCTAATAGGTTTATATTTAGTTTTTCGAAGAAGATTTGGCTTAGATTTTAATAATATTATTTTCTTTCGCGACAAAAATGGGCGAATATAGTTGCCATAGATACTGGCTAGGATATTTACAGCAAAGTTTACATAAACCTCATTTACACAATGTAAATGTAATAAGAAAATATATTTGTTAAACATTAATATCAAATATACAAGATATATACATATGCGCCGAGTTTCAATTCTAAATAAACCCGCCATAAACATATAACAAGCCCCTTGCTGGCAACTCAGTATGGGACGCTCTAACCTGTTATATAGTAAATTGCACTTTAATAGTAATAAATGAATATTGGCGAACAACGGAATTAATAATATGGCGTAAATAAGTTCATGGCAATTCGTAAGTAAGGCACGGTAATTATAATTATATGGTACATACAAAGGTGCTATATGGGTGGCACTGGCGTTGAAATTACATAATAAATGTTTTAAGTTTGGTTTATCTCTATATACTTCTGTCGCTGCTTCGCTTTGTGCTCTGGCGTTAGATTTATTAAAAATATTATAATTAAAACATAATGACAATATTATGCATATTAAAATTATTCCGCACTTGAATGAAATAGTTTAGTGATATGTTAGTTATTACGGTTGGTTATGGTTATTACATGGTTCAATGGTTCTTTGTAAAAATGTTAAAGATTATTATTATTCATATATTTATAGCTCGCAGTAACGAAATAAAAGCATCTACTACTGGTCTGTTGTACTTAAGGAGAACCTTCTCTTCAGGTACCTCATGGCACTGAGCCGGGATGGTGTCGGGGTACCGAGCCGGGTTTATGTCGGGGTACCGAGCCGGGATGGTGTCAGGGTACCGAGCCGGGTTGGTGTCGGGGTACCGAGCCGGGTTGGTGTCGGGGTACCGAGCCGGGTTGGTGTCGGGGTACCGAGCCGGGTTGGTGTCGGGGTACCGAGCCGGGTTGGTGTCGGGGTACCGAGCCGGGTTGGTGTCGGGGTACCGAGCCGGGTTGGTGTCGGGGTACCGAGCCGGGTTGGTGTCGGGGTACCGAGCCGGGTTGGTGTCGGGGTACCGAGCCGGGTTGGTGTCGGGGTACCGAGCCGGGTTGGTGTCGGGGTACCGAGCCGGGTTGGTGTCAGGGTACCGAGCCGGGTTGGTGTCGGGGTACCGAGCCGGGTTGGTGTCAGGGTACCGAGCCGGGTTGGTGTCGGGGCAACGAGCCGGGTTGGTGTCGGGGTACCGAGCCGGGTTGGTGTCAGGGTACCGAGCCGGGTTGGTGTCGGGGCACCGAGCCGGGTTGGTGTCGGGGCACCGAGCCGGGTTGGTGTCGGGGTACCGAGCCGGGTTGGTGTCAGGGTACCGAGCCGGGTTGGTGTCGGGGTACCGAGCCGGGTTGGTGTCAGGGTACCGAGCCGGGTTGGTGTCGGGGCACCGAGCCGGGTTGGTGTCGGGGTACCGAGCCGGGTTGGTGTCGGGGTACCGAGCCGGGTTGGTGTCGGGGTACCGAGCCGGGTTGGTGTCGGGGTACCGAGCCGGGGTGGTGTCGGGGTACCGAAGTTGTTTACCGAAGTTTACCGAGTGGTCGGTAACAATAATATTACGGTGAAGAAAGTCCTTTATGGACTTAGCAAGGATCTTTATATTTCTTAGTGAAATATGTCTATCGTCATACAGATGGGATCTGTTTATCGTCGTGTGGGATGCTAACGTGACTTTTAATTTCCTACATGAGATTCTGAGGTTGTTATTGATATTGGTAACATCGATATCAGTTCGTGGAAGAATGGAAGAAACAACTATTTGACAATTAGGCCAGGTTTGTTTTGCTACTCCGATTGCAGTTTCGATGTTTTTACATATAGGCCTTGTAGATCTGTTGATAGGGTCAACTTCATTTGTTCCTGTGTGGATATATATTTTGGTAACATTACTGTCGAATTTAGCGGATGAGTACATTCTATCAATAAGATCTTGAGAATTACCTGTAGGAATCATCTTTGCTGTTATGTCGATTTGTCTTGTACGTATAAACCGTCGATTGCTGTCCATAAATATTAGGACTCTTGGTTTATCCCTTTTCGCGTTTCGCACCGTTGTGTATGGGGGTGAGGAAGGTCTCGGTGAGTTTTCCTGGCAGTTATCTGCATCAGTAGTTATAGGATGATTCTGGGACTCAGGGGATTCAGGGACTGGGATTGTTGGGCGTACCGTGGACCCATCCGGGATTGTTGGGCGAACCATGGACCCATCCGGGATTGTTGGGCGAACCGTGGACCCATCCTGGATTGTTGGGCGAACCGTGGACCCCTCCTGGATAGTTGGGCGAACCGTGGACCCATCCGGGATTGTTGGGCGAACCGTGGACCCATCCGGGATTGTTGGGCGAACCGTGGACCCATCCGGGATTGTTGGGCAAACCGTGGACCCATCCGGGATTGTTGGGCGAACCATGGACCCATCCGGGATTGTTGGGCGAACCGTGGACCCATCCGGGATTGTTGGGCGAATTGTGGACCCATCCGGGATTGTTGGGCAAACCGTGGACCCATCCGGGATTGTTGGGCGAACCGTGGACCCATCCGGGATTGTTGGGCAAACCGTGGACCCATCCGGGATTGTTGGGCGAACCGTGGACCCATCCGGGATTGTTGGGCAAACCGTAGACTCGTCCGAGACACCACGACCAAGGGTCGCAGACTCGTCCAGGATTGATTGGTGCCTTGAAAGGGTTTCGTTTAAAAAAGCAATTTCGTTCTGTAATGCATGTATACGACCATACATCTCGTCTCTAAATTCCTCCATTTTATGGATGCAGTCACAGTGTGGGTTTTCGACATTATAACGCTTCGTAAACCCGGGTGACCGGCTACGACTACGATTCCGAAGAATACTACGATCTGACGTCTGACGATCCCAACTTACTGTGTCATCTAATTCGAAAACCGGTATATGACTTTCATGATTACTACTAAAGCGATGAAGATTTGGTCTATTTTTTACAAATGGTGGGTTGTCTTCATTTTCAGTTTCTAATATAGCCATATCAACATCGTTTCCGGTACTGATAGATGTATTAGTTTGCATAGGGATAGGTAGGTCTCTCACCTGACCAATTGAAGTACCGCAATTGTTCTCATAGGTATTTTCTTTGTTAGGGTCAACAGATACCGGTATCGCCGACGCAATAGGTGCGGGTAGAGTGGAACAAAGACGCAGTGGTCTCTCAGCAGAACGGGGGCCGCTATAGTTTTTCGATAGAGAACCTCGCTGGGCACCAGGTACAATGTATGGTGCTGTATTGTCTCTTATTGCTTTGAAATCTCTAAGTGAAACTGCCTGCAGTCGCTTTATAAGATCGGCCCTTGATCCACTAGTTTTTAGATCTAATCGGCCTAATTCAGCCTTAAGAGTTGCGATTGACCATGAGTTTATATCGGGTGGTTGGTCTTGTGTGATAAAAACACCATCCCCATCGCCACAAGTAGGCGCGGACGGCCCTGAAGTGGGCGCGGACGGCCCTGAAGTGGGTGCGGATGGCCCCGTGCGTTGCATGGGCGGCCTTGTAGTCGGTGCAGGCGGCCACGTGCGTTGCATGGGCGTCCTTGCAGTAAACGCGGGCGGCCTTGCAGTGAACGCGGACGGCCCCGTGTGCTGCATGGGCGGCCCTGTAGTGGGTGCGGGCGGCCCCGTGCGTTGCACGGGCGGCCCTGTAATTGTGGGCGCGTGCGACCCCGTGCATTGCGTGGGCGGCCCTGTAGTATGCGTGGGCGGCACTATGAAACCAAATGAATTAAGGTAACCTCGTTCTTCGATTGTGTAACCTCTCCGATCCCTATTGTACTGATAATCAAATGCTTGATTACTATCATTTAGTGTGTCCCTTCCTTGTTGGAACCTGTTGTACTCGTACATACCACGTCCCTGTCGACTTGCATTAGTCGCCGGGAAACTTCGCTGGGCAATCTGTGATCGTATTCCGTTCTGCGGAATCTGGTATCGACTCGGACGACTCTCGGACGACTCCTTCGATAAAACCTGATCGAGAGTAACATTTTCCTTCCCGAAAATGTCCCATCCACTGATTGATTTGTCACCTATTCTAAGATTATTACCTGAAACACGGGCTGATAGATTCTGTTGTTTCGCATCTCGAGCCAGTTGGAATAACGTGTCTCTTTCTTGCCGCATTTCTGCCGGGAAGTCGTTGACAATGCGGTACTGACTGCCAGCTATCTTCTCCTTACATTCAAGAACTGCAAACTTCTGTTTTGTCATCACAAATTCGACCTTTATTGGCCGAGTCCAATTGGGTCTATATCGACCTTGCCGCCGAACTCCGTCTATCCAAAGTTCGTCAGTGTTTAGCCCAAGTCCACTTTGGAAGAATTCCAGGACAACGCGCTCCGTATCTTCTCCTCTACGTTCCGGTATATTCTTTACAATTAAGTTTTTCCGCGACATTGTTCGTTCCATCTCGACCTGCCTCCTCAATAACTTATTATAATTTTCATCAACTCGTAGGTCAACGTTCTGCAGATGAGATCTTATCTGGTTAATCCCATCATTCATTGCCGGGAGTAAAGACAAATTCTCTAGATGGTTTTGATCTAGATCTAGACCTATGGGACCAGCGGACCTTCCGCTGCTGCTTACCCTAGATCTCTTCGCCCTTGCCGCTGTCAGCTTCCCTCCAGCAACTGACGTGGCCCCGGCCACGTAAACATCTGAATCCGAGTTGTTTGCTACCCAAGCAGTGGGCGACTCTCCACGTATCCGTCTACCGTAACAGGCTGGGTTTGTTCCACTTCCAGCACCGTGTTGGAGTTGCAAGGATTGCTCCATGTATTCCTCGTTCCATTCAGCTTGTCGCTCTAAATAGACATAGTTCACGTTTTGATTTCCGGCAATGTCATAACCGACACCGACGGTCCCGGCTCCGGCACTGTTATAATCGCACCCTGCCATACCTTCCATTCCATTCACCACTCACTAGGAGTCTGCAGTCCAGTAGTATAATGTATATTAGTATTAGATAAGTCAGGCAGGCAGTGTCAGTATAAAGTTACCGGTGCGGTACACCCGGTTACAGTAATAGCAATTAATAATACCCACCCGAGTACATATTAACCCACCCGAGTTGTATTAATCAAAATATTTACTATCAACAACGTAAAACCACGATGTAGTACTCAAATTAACCCACCCGAGTTGTATTAATCAAAATATTTACTATCAACAACGTAAAACAGCGATGTAGTACTCAAATTAACCCACCCGAGTTGTATTAATCAAAATATTTACTATCAACAACGTAAAACCACGATGTAGTACTCAAATTAACCCACCCGAGTTGTATTAATCAAAATATTTACTATCAACAACGTAAAACCACGATGTAGTACTCAAATTAACCCACCCGAGTTGTATTAATCAAAATATTTACTATCAACAACGTAAAACAACGATGTAGTACTCAAATTAACCCACCCGAGTTGTATTAATCAAAATATTTACTATCAACAACGTAAAACAACGATGTAGTACTCAAATTAACCCACCCGAGTTGTATTAGTCAAAATATTTACTATCAACAACGTAAAACGATGATGTAGTAAATCCATATAGTAGAGTTATACAGTATGAAAAATTGGCGACACAATGAATCAATATGTGAGATTAAACGTGTTACAACACAATACAATACATTATATATATATTTCAACATATTGCCTTAACAAATTAATCAATTGCATGATACTATTAGATCCGGCTATGTTAGCTCTAAATTTTATAATAATGTTTAAATAGTTGATTGTGGGATTATATGATTCCAAAATAGTAGAGGATATACTTGTGTTTATCGCAGAAGGGGATTGCCATTTTATAACAGTTTGCAATAAACCTAGCATCATTTTTCTCACTTATAAGTAGAGGTTTGTAGTGAGTGGAAAGTAGGAAGCGGATAGGCCATTCTGGCTTTGTGATGGGTGCTGCCAAGGCCAATGTGTGCCGTGTCTTGTTTGATGTATAATAGGGCATAACCGAGTCCAGTTTGCAATAAATCATTAGGACAAGTTTCTAATCATATGATGGCCCCTACTATAGACTTGTACGCCTCATCGGCAATGTAGCTGCATCCCATTAAGCCGTAGAGAGTATTGTTACCCACATAATTTCCCACACAGAGTAGTCTACGTAGCAGCCTATGTGATTCTATCACTTCAATTTGCGTCCTAGTTAGGGCTCCAAATAGGAATTTTATTTTATATAAGGCCGATGGAATTCGAATCGTTCTCCATATAATCTTCCCAAAGTTTCACAGTCAAACTTCCGAGCTGTCCATGACTTACTTCTGAATATTTCGCAAATTGTGGATAAGGTACTGATGCAATATTGTAAAGCATTATGTCGCCTTGTTGCAAGGTTGAATCCTAGGAAACACAGATTGGTACTTTTCGGGATAAGGTGGTTGTTAAACTCCAAGATTGCTGGATGATGAGAAGTAGAACTGCAGATCCATTTAGTTTTAGTCAGTTCGATGGTTAGGTCCAGTTTTTCGCATTCCTCCGTTATATGCTTCATCATTTGTTTTAGTTCACATTCACTTGTGGCGAGTAGAAGGAAGTCATCAGCATATCCTATTACTCCCACCCATGCAGACCCAATTACGCATCCCAAATTGTCGGTTTGTAGTTTTAGTTGATGTATAAATATTAAACAGAAATGGTGAAAGTAATGAACCCTGTTTTACCCCCCCCCCCCCCCCCCTTAATATGCTGTACCCTGTCAATTCAACGTGTTCTCCGAATTTTAGGAAAATAGTGGTGTTCATATAATAACGGCATAGGACAATGATATTAAAAGGATTTATGAACTCCGACAACTTGTTGAATAACATGACCAGATTGACTTTATCAAACGCAGCTTTGATATCCATTTGGCAGATATATAGAGGAGTTTTATGTTGGTGATAATATTCCGTACATTCAAGTGCCAATCCGATTGCCATGTCTGCACCAATTCTTTTTTTGAAACCGAGCTGGTTAGCGTTTGTTGAGTTAACATACTCTGAGAAATACAAGGATAAAATTGATCCCTCCAAGATTTTCGCAAGGATAGGTATTGAGGCAATAGGGCGATAAGAGGGAACGAGCTGGGGATTCTTTTTCTTTCCCTTATACACATGGGTAACAGTTGTGTTCCCGAGGAATTAGTCTGATAGTAGGAACAATTAAAGACCCATAGACCCATTAAGGATGTTGGCGATAGTCTTAGAGGTTGTGTCGGAGTTGGTATGAAGAAGGTGCTCCACTGTAAGAGAAAGAAAGTCTGGTGATTTCCCTTTATTAAGTTTACTGATGACTCGTTTGCTTACAATGGGTAAGATATGTGGCATGGTTCCAATGTCGCATTTTTTCTTTAATTCCCCAATGAGATTGTATAAGTAGGTCACTTTAAGTAGGTCACTGTATAAGTCACTTTATCAGCTTGATTAGTAGACTTTCGCTACATATGATGTAGCCTTTTGGTAGTGGATATCCTTTCCTTTAATTTTGTTGAGTGGACCAGGCATTCTTCCTCCTTATTGGGACTTTCCTCCTTTTCAAGATTGGAATATAATATAGTTATGTGCTGCCTTTGTAAGAATTCTTTCAGCAGTGCTAGTATATAGTCATTCAGGTCTCCTACAGTCCAAGTTGAGAGGTCTTGTGAGTATTGAGAATTCAATTGGGGGAGGAGATTTTTCACTTCAAGGGTATATTTATCTATGTTTGTCTTTGTGGCCTTTGACCAATGGTGTTTGGCTATACTCATGCGGGCGGGAGTGCAACTATTAGTGACTGGAGGTGGAGGGGCTTCGGCGCAAGGTTTTATTATGGGGTAGAAGTGTACTTCAACTGTGTATAGTCAGATAAGTTCTAAGATTGATCCATTGTGTGGACCTATCCAGAATGGGAAACGACGTGTATTTTACTTATGATATGGTCTATATAGGATATCCCCGTGTCTCCCCTGTAGAAGCTGTGGCAGGGACCAGTAGTGGTAGCAAAGGTATCAAAGGCAGCCATATGATTAGATATCAGAAAGTTGTTAAATTTTTTTCCCCCTAGGAGTAGCATGTTTCCTGTTACATCTTGTACCCTGGAGGGGACCAACGTCTGCGTTACTATCCATGAGTATGATTGGAGTAAGGTCACTGTTGATGTCCACTACAGCCTGAAGTTGTCCTATGAAATGGTCATAAACAGAGCTCCGTTTAATTGAATCAGAGGCATAGCAGGAGAGTAGTAGGTACCGGTATGCGGTTTTGTCGGCGGTCAGTAGTGCTTTAGCTCCTATTATATTATCCTCACATCCTATTTCAGTGACATTAGAGAACTTGCACTTCCTCAGAAAAATGGCGACCCTATCTGAGTTTCGATAGGATAACGATTTAGCAGGTATGTGAAAGTAATTGTATTGAATTGAATGTAAAATTGTCATCAAAGTCTTTGAAAATGGCCCTGGCATCAATGCTGTCACGCAGATGCTCGTGCATTGCTAGCACAATTAAGTTCCTCAGTAGATTGTGAATGTAATCAATGTTGTCAGCTAGTCCCCAGCAGTTGTATGTTCCTACTATGATGTTGATGTGATCACCATCGTCCATGTACCATGTATTATTTTTGTTTGTGACATCAATTTTATCACTACCTATGTTAGGGTTAGAATGCGTAAGATTGGATAAGTTTGCCTCCAGTTTCCTTCCATGTCTTCTGTGTGGTCTGCCTTGCTTCTGGACATCTATCCTATCCAGGGTGCCATATTCTTTCCATCTGTTAAACTCGATACTTCACCGGATGGATCTTTGTATGGCAGGGGTGACTTACGGTCTTTTTCCTTTGTAACACTATACATAAATAACATGTGTTGTGACTTACAGCCTTTCTACATTGCATATCTCTAGAACTTGAGTAGATATGGTGTTCTCGATTATACCATTAGATACAGTAGATACAGTATGTGGACGCGTCCATTGTGTGGGCGAACGCGGACTCGGACCCCGGGACGGCTTAGATGTTAGAGGTCTGGCGGGTTTGTTGGGTACTGGCAGTGGCAGAGTGGCAGACTGGTGATGGGTACTGAACCAATTTGTATTGTTTGTATTGTTGCTAGGTAACAGTTTGAATCAGCTGGTGGTGGGTTATATTTGTACTTGTTTTGGTGCGTTTTTATATTCGAATTATTGTTTGTTAATATTATAATATATGGAGGCTGCGGAGAGTAAAAAAAAAAAATAAAAAAAAAATTAGATACAGTAGAGTACATTTTTTAGACCCAGAAAAAGTGAATTTTGGAAAAATGAGACTTACGGACTTTTTACATTGCACGGCAGAACTATGGCTGACCCCTCACACGGAGCAACTTTTGTTTCAGAAACAAGCTGCAGAAACAAAATTTGCTCAGTGTTGAGGTTTAATAGGACCATTAGTACATTATACGAAATATGTCAAAAAAATTAAATCACAAAAAAGTTAAATTAGGCCTACACTATTCCTATTAAATCACAATTAGTTAAATCAATCTAGGCTGTGATTTGGTTCAATTTTCAAAAGTCGAATCGAATCGAATGAATTTTCTTTCATTTTTCGATTCGATTTCGTGATTTTTCGATTCGATTCGATTTATGGAAAAATCGCTTTCGATTCGATTTCGACCCAGTGAAATACGTTAGATTCGATTCGATTTTCGATTCGATTTCAATTCGATCCCATTCCCTGCATAGAGTCCGTATCAGTGCCTCAATAAAGTTAGGTCCATCCAAGACAAACCTGTGTGGAAATAATTCCACACACACCCCCACATCACAAAAAAACATAAAGCTAGTCGCGAAATCTTGAAGTACGCCGCACAACACGACTGAAGGAGTTTATTTGTTCATCAGTGACGGATGTTGAGTGGTTGTTAATGGGTGCGGCATCAGGGACAGACATCAGGGACGTGGTAGAGGCACAATTGGATGACACATTCGATGTAGAAGCACCCCCATGATGAGGGCTGGGATCATTTACACCCCCACGGTGCTCATGACCTGTAGTGTCACATTCCAGTGGCACTAATAAGTGTACAGCGCTAGTAGTCTTCTTACCACGGATACATAATTCCACAGAACGTGCTTGGCCATCACGGCTTGGTAATATCCGTAAAATGCAGGCCAAAGGCCACTTACCGCGAGGTAAATGGCCACATTTCAGGTTTGCTTGTCGGACCAGGACAAGGTCTCCGGGTGAAGGAGATGATATAGGGGGTGCACGGGGCAGGCGCCGTGCAGAGTGATGCAATATAATTTGATGACCATTGTTGCCATAGCAATCGGGAAAGTCAATCGCGACGAAGGTGTGCTTGATGAAGGCCAGAGTTATTAATTGCAGATGGTTAGGAGAAAGATGAGTGAGGACTCGTTTTTATAAAGGTGCAATTTTGTTAAAGTTGCATGAGGGGTGACGATGACCCAAAAATGCAAGATGTACCTGATAATGTGGAGGATTGTCCATGGAACGAGTAGGGATTGGAAATGAGGGGGTATCAACATCGAGTTCCTTAATTCCTACTGAATCCAACTCCCACAGTTTGGTAAGAGCGGAGAGATCACTGACTAACAGCATAGGGGAAGGAGATCCCATGGATGGTTGTCCCTGATAAGGGCCACAAAATACACGACCAAAGAATGTTTCAATGACTATAGGGGCATTTGGAAAGGTTTGGGTAGGACCAGTAACACTCCAGATATGATCAGCCACAATAATTAATGCAATATCACGTTCACCATCATCAAATTGGTCAGCCCAGTGAGTGAGATTAGCAACAGAAGGAGGAAAATTAGAAAGATACTCCTGACGCATTGTGGGACAGAGTCTGTCTGCAGTCCAGGCAGACATAGCCACAGGTTCACCAAAATACTGACTATGGAGTTGGAGCTGGATAAGATAACGCTCCTGTGTCATTATATGCCCATCAAAAGACCCAGTGGTCATGGTGCGTGTCTGGATGCATGGTAAATTAATATCCTCAACCATGGATGACTTGATATAAGATCGCTTACAGCCATCATCAAGATATACAAATATCCATGCTCCGTCACCAGGAGGAGCACCTGGTGCAGAGATATAGGCCCGGGCAAGCTTGACGAAGACAGGACAGTCATGGGTGGACTGTTCTGGCATTACTTGGAGCACTGATAAGACTGAATTATGGAAAGGGTTAGCGCCATTACCATATGTTGGCAGTACTTGGAGTAAAGTTATTCAATGGAGTGTATGGCACAGCATGAGCACTCGGTTGAGTATGAGCCAGAACACTAGACTGTAGCGCCTTAGAAGTGCTGCCGGGAATACCTGTAAATGGGGATCCAGGTGGATCATTAATATTCAGCGCAGGCAGAGTAGGCCATGATGGCTTAGAGGCCTTATGTTCCTTGAAACATAGTAAAGAATTATGTCGCTTACCACAATGTTGGCAGCTATATTTGGAGGAACAATCCTTTGTCTGGTGGGTACCAAAACAGTTTGTACAACAAAGTTTACATGACCTAACAAATGAAAGATGTGCAGCAACAGATTTATTCATAAATATAGGGCAGTCATGGAAACGATGAAGGGGGCCTTTGCATGCAAGACAGGAAGGAGGTGCTGTCGATTCACCCACAGCCAGAGCTGCAGAGATAGAACCACGAGAGGTGAATGAACGTCCATGGTTATAGTCTACCAACACTGAGCCATGTGGTATGCGAGTTGAAGTACTGGTACCACAAGAAGTGGCTGTAAATGCTACAGATTCCCGTGATTCAAGTTCCGAAGACACAAATTGAAGAAGACTATCAAGGTCAAACCGTTTAGAAGCTTGACAGTTATGGTTCCATACCAGTACGATGTCTAGTGGAAGTTTCTGCAGCAATAGTGGAGCTAACAGTAAGGATGTCAGGTCTGTGGTAGAATTAGTGTTCAGGGAAGAAGATGGCCCCATGGAGGGGGGGGGGGGCATGGGTGTGGATCTATTTCTGTAGAGAGATGGCGGATCTCCCTAAGAGAACCCTCGAATGCATCCATGGTTTTACGAAATCCACGAATATCCTTGTCTTTAATAGGGGGTAGGGAACATAGACGACTGGCATACATTCCTATAAGAAGATGTGGATTTCCGAAACGGCGTTTCAGCAAAGAAATAGCAGCGCTATAATTTGAAGATCAAACTGAAAGACCATAGAGAGCATCTTTGGCCTCCCCCTGGAGGCAACTCTGCAGACTTTTGTACATCTCCAAGCTGTGGGTTGTCATGGATTAGTGCACAAAACTGGTCCCAAAAGGGGTGCCAGTAAAGATAGTCCCCATTGAAAGAAGGGACAGAGATCCGCATAGAAAGGGGGTCCAGGAGATGGCACCCTACTGTCCACACTTGAAAGTAATTGTTTGGTTTTAAAAATTATTTGATCCAAATCATGGTCGTAATTGGAAGGGGAGGATTTAGAATACCCCAATTCGATAAGTTCAGAGTCAATTATATTTAGTAACTGGTGTTGACAGTCTGCCAGTTCAACAAGATAGGCTAGGTCATCAGCATTAATATTTTTTTTCTCTGTACTATTGCAAACTTCTAATTGTCTGATTAGGGATGTAGCCTAAAAAACGGCCAGACTCACATTGATGTTTCAGGACTTCAATATGCCCATCGATATCCTCCTGGAATATATCAACATCACTGGAATCTCTGTTGGGTGATGTAGGCCTGCTTATTGACATGCCGGTACTTTATTACAGTCAGACAGTACAGGCAAATGTGGGTTTTCAGTTTATTGTTCAGTTCAGTGTAAGTGAGTAGGAAAGCCGCGTTCAGCATTGACATTTGCCAGGTGTAGGCCTATTATGGCTGTGGTACCAGTACAGCATTACTTTATATGCAGATGTGAGGCTACCCACTGACTGGTATTAGTTAAATCCCACCTGGTGAATCCGGTTCGAAGAATGTGCGGGATGGTCGCGAATATAATATAAAAATCCAATAAGCTGTCAGCCATTAATAGTTAGGCTAATCATAATAGGCTAATAACTCAATAAGTTAGGTCCACCCAACACGAAACCTGTGTGGAAATAATTCCACACACCAACGTTGGGATCTGGGATGACGCGCAGATTGATTGCGCAGGTAGTTCTAGTGCCTGACTGTAAGTATTCCAGTCAGATTCTAGTGTCTTATTAGGCCTAGGTTCTACTGTAGCTTCTAGCTGGTATGTCCGAGACCTAGTGCGGCTGAGGCCCGGCTGAGCAGTCCGGCTTCTAAGTTTGACTGGCGTGCATGTCAGAGGCATGCTCGCGGCTTGCACCAACAATCACTGCCAAGCAATAACAATCACAACAAATTGAGTTTAGTTTATAGCACAGCAGCAGTACAGCAGTATATATGTGTAGTTCAGATACCAATATCAGAGTCAGAGTATCAGAGAAAATTCAGATATGAGACCCATCACCCATACCTACTCAGGCGCACATGACCCACCATTGGCTGTGCAGCTCATCTGCTGGGCCATGCCCTGTACCCCTGCTGCCAGGTGCAGGTTGCAGTGAAGGGCACTCAGAGTGGACATGAAAACACTCTACTCCTGACCAGCCAATGGTAGATCACCATCTGCCTGGCCAGGCCATATACCCCTGCAGCCAAGTATATGGGTCCTTAATCCAGGACCAAGGGCATCCCTATCCCAGAACGAAAGGGGTCGTAGTTACAGGACCAGATTTACTCTTAGTAATAGGGTCTGTACAGCCACAGGTGGCACCTCCTTTATGCTGCATGGAGGTGGCAAGTTTTCTTGATCAATGACCTAGAATACCTGACCTGACCAAAGTATACTTGGGTGCCAGATAATGTTTTACATTAGTTAAATAATGTGTTCGCAATCGTCCAAACCGAATTGTGCTGAACATGATGTCTGAGTCCGATACCAAATAAATGGTCTGTCTTATTAATGTTACATTAACGTTTTGCTATGATGCTGTTCTCTCGTGCTGCACGAAGGCCCCACTCGTGTATGTTGTAACATACTTCAGTGTTGCTTGTATCCTTTTCAGGATAATGAGCCTATCCTTGTTACTATGTAGTAGTCCCTAACAGCAACCATTCCTTATTAGCCCTAGACTTGTTTGCGATCAACGGTTCACTCAAGTCCGTACTTTTGGGGCTTTAACTGGTTATCTGTCTGTTACTTACTTTATAATCAATGATAATTGAAAATATGTAAAAGTCAAGACGACCACAGTGCGTTTTCCACCCAAACATCCCAGCTAGGAAGCATCCGCCTGCACCCGTAATACCAGAAACTCTGTATTACCGCTTTGTATCATGGTATCCAGGCAACAATATTAACTATCAATGCTGGATACCCTGACAATCATCCCATGACGAAGGTCCTATTGATCAGGAAGAAGGTCCGAAATTATCTACAAATCTTTATCATAAAGGCATGGGAATTTGTAACTCATGTGAACATGATTATGAAACTCTCTTATTGGACAACGTTATTAGCGTCACATATAACATTGATGATCTACATAAAGTAAAGAAACTTTTAATTTTAAATCGCTTTTTATCTCTAAATATACCAATATACTATACAGTAACATATTGCAGTATCGCCATAGGTGGATTCTAGAAGTCCGATTCAATAAGAAACAACGTTAGTATTATATTAAAGGCATATTAAATGCAATTCTGGATGATATATGGCCTACCAGATGTTATCCCTCTTCAGGGCCAGTTTGCGAAATAATAATACAATACAGTTAACTTCACGTACTTAAACATTAAAACTCGTGTTGGTAAATAATAAAAATAATGGGAAACGCCAACACACCCAAATTAATTAAAAAACAGTCCACACAGAACTAACGGATTACCTAACAAAACATGCAATATTGGATGGATTGGACAATTTGGATTTAGATACAAACGATCCACACAACAGGCATTGCTAACTTTACACGGACATATTACAGAATCAATTGACAAGGGTAAATTTGCCATCGGTGTGTCATTGGGCCTTTAGGCCTTTGACACCGTCAACCACGCAATACTCTTACAAAAACTAAAACACTATGGTATAGTAGATACAGCACTAGCATGGTTCAAAAACTACCTATCAGAAAGAACTCAATTCGTTAAAATAGGATCAGAACAATCAGAACTACGTACAATCACAATAGGACTACACCAAGAAACCTTGCTCAGCCCTCTGTTATTTATTATTTATTGTAACGATTTAACACGAGTGACTACAGAATCAATATCAACATTACTATTAACAAGTCACCCATTGAACAACGAACAGTCATAAAATCCCTGGGAGTTCTAATTGACCAACACCTCACCTGGAAATACCATTACGAACATATACGTAACAAACTAAGCCGAAACATCGGCATACTTAATAGAATAAAATGCTTTCATTCTTAGACCCGAAACCGCAGCTACACTATATAACACAATGATCAACAACCCATACCTAAACTACTGTAATGTCGCCTGGGCTGGTGCATTCTACAACCGCACAGACACTGACACCGACACCGACCAACAGAATAGAACGAAACATACATACGCAGACGAAAACAACTCAAACCTACAGACAAACCAACAACATCATACAGAACGATCCACCATTTACAACAAAATGCCAAAAACCTAGTATTAAAGACAGGTCACTCCAATTTTAATCCACTAACAATTAGAGAAATTTATATTTAATCAGGTTACTAACATCTGCCACGGTCACTTACACAACTCCGTCCCGACTGACATATTCTCATCACTGCTCATACCAGTATCTAATACGCATGACCACATCACACGTAACGTGACTAATAACCACTGTACTATACCGAGAACACGACTACAGATTGCTAGACAGTCAATCTGGTTCAGAGCCCACTCTGCACACTCGAAGTGTGAACTCACTCCCCACATTTGTACGCAAGGCACAAACTTTAAAATCATTAAATTCAAACCTAAGTACGTTATTAAAAAACATTAAATCACAGTAGGATAAAATAGAAATCTTGAATCCACTGACGCAACAAATATAATAAAAAATACTGTCCTAATCTAATCATATGGCAACTAATGTAATGGGCCTTCCCGATTTAACCGCCATCTATACTGCGCAAATAAAATTTATTACCTAAAATTTATAATAAAAATCCTACTGTAATAATAACATACCGGTAACTAAATATACTGTATTATTACAGTAGTTCTCTATAATTTATTATTTAATGCTTATTTTAATACCTAACCAATTAGTATAGAATTATAAAAGAACTAAGAGCGACGCACTCGCGATATTCAACTCATTGGGGATATGGATCTTTTTCAGGGTTCATGCAATTCCATCCAGTTTTCTTTGGCGACCTCCTCAACTGCTGCACTTCATGTACATTCACGGATTGCAGATAAATGACCCAGCAGCTTGATTAACTAACTATATGGACGGACATACTGAATATAGCTAGTACTAGACGATAGTGATGGACGAACTGGAACTACACTGTACTAGGTTTGCCCCTATGTATGTATGTGTAGTGTAATATAGACTATTGAGTTCATAAGCACTGAATTAGAGCACAAAATAGGAAGAATTAAACGAATACACAGAAATCGGAATGATATACCAATAAATAGTCCTATGAATGAATATTAATATAATGATGATATAGAGTAAATTAATTGTCGTTATGCATGTCAAAATTGTAGTGAATATTAATAGCAATAAGTAATATAAATAACTAAAGTCGTTACAAGTTTGTCAATTAAACAGCTATGCATTATTTATAAAGTAAACAAGTAGATAGAAATGGACTAATATAATATATTAGTAACCATATTAATATTATTAATATGGTTTGTCGAATAAATAATACGTAAAGTAAATTAAGGGTTAGATTGTCAGAAACTATTTATAATAAGTTTCGCGCAGCATCGAGTATGACTCGCATTCTAGAATAAAGTGTCGTTCATCCTCTATCGAGCCACAATGACATAATCTGAGTTCCCTTGGAGTTCTGTTGTATCGCCCGTTCTCGATCGCTAGCTCGTGTGAGGATGTTCTAATTCGTGGGAAGGAGACGATGTCATTGTAAGAGCATTGTCACAATATTACTATATAGCCCTACATTATAATATGGTGGGACAGTAACTTGTGTATTCATAATTATATACGGCATGTGTGCTCCTAATAATAATATTGATTAGGTGTTTAACAAAAAACTATTTTAAAATCAATTTACTTGGTCACTTAGTAAATCTTATCTTAGTCTCATGCAATGTCGGAACTTCGTCCTGTAGTTTCGGACCTCCGTCCTATTCGGACCTTCATCCTGGAATCTATCATTATTTGGCATTTGAAATAAGGCAGAGCATTAGTTAATTAATGGAATTCCCCTAACTCCAATGCACTTGGCTGTAATCATACTGGGTGGATTATAAAGTGGCTATTGCTATGTTAGTGTATAATTATATTACACAGTACCAATTCAATAGCCATGACACATAATTATTTATAAACCAGGATGTAACCTTAAATTTGAGATTTATTGTAAATAGATGGCATACGAATAACAGTGATTATTAAATATATATTATGAGGGTAATAAATAAAAATTACATTTGAATAAAAAATAGAATTAGTTGGTTGAATATTGTTTATTCGATAAATAATATGATTGATCCAGAAGATACCACAGTGCCTTTTGGCACAGTTGAATCATACTTACCCACAAAATTTTTTGTATCTGCTACAGCTAGCATAGCTAATGCTGAAACGCTCCGGAAAGCCTTACCTTGCGGAAAAGTCAACTGTCTTATCGACGAGAAAGTCTCCATAGGTCGCGGAGAAGGAAACGATATCTGGTTGAACCACGATCAGTGTTCCAGGTCGCTTCTTGAAATATTCGCGCGAAGAGAAAACTCTAATCAACTTAGTTTCTTTATAAAAAATGTTTCGAGGGCGAACCTTTTTTTTGTCGACAACAGACCCTGCAGCAGCGACGAGACGAGGCAACTAGACTCTCAATCGATTATAACTTTTATGTTTCCCTCTCCGAAGTTGGAGCTCGCTGTAGAAATACGCAATGGAGATCCAGAATTTTACAACTTTCAGTTTGATATCGAGGATAAACACGACTTTATAATGCGAGAAATTAAGAAGGACTTGAATCCGTATAAAATTGATTCTGTGGAGGAAACTTCCAAAGCGGATGAGTTGGAGTCGACCCGTGTTGTCGGCGTAGAACCGTGGGAGATTCTCTATCCGTTGAGTTATAGTCCATCGTCTGGGAGTTCCTCTGCTGGGGTCAATGGACAGGTACTGGGGAGTTGTCGACAAAGGTTTCCAGGTAAAGCGGATGGGTTGACTTTGGATGGAGCTGCACAGGGAATGGCAGTTGCGATGGATAGGCCGGTACTGGATGGAAGTGAACAGATAATGACAGTTGAGAGAGATGGACCCGAATTGGATGGAATTACACCCGAATTGACAATTGAGGTAGAAAGACCGGAGTTGGATGGAATTGAACAAGGATTTACAGTCGATAGAGCAGAGATGGATGGAAATACACAGGGTTGTACGGATGGGAAAAATGAGTTGGATGGAAAGACACAGGGTTTTACAGATGGGAGAAATGAGTTGGATGGAAAGACACAGGGTTTTATGGTTGGGAGAGCTGAGTTGGATGTATTAAATACACAGAGTTTTACAGTTGGGAGAGCTGAGCTGGATGGAAAATCACAGGGTTTTATAGTTGAGAGAGATGAGTTGGATGAAAAATCACAGGGTTTTACGGTTGGGAGAGCTGAGTTGGATGGAAAAACACAGGGCTTTACGGTTGGGAGATCTGAGTCGGATGGAAAGACACGGGGTTTTACGGTTGGGAGAGCTGAGTTGGATGGAAAATCACAGGGTTTTACGGTTGGGAGAGCTGAGTTGGATGGAAAATCACAGGGTTTTACGGTTGGGAGAGCTGAGTTGGATGGAGAATCACAGGGTTTTACGGTTGGGAGAGCTGAGTTGGATGGAAAATCACAGGGTTTTACGGTTGGGAGAGCTGAGTTGGATGGAAAATCACAGGGTTTTACGGTTGGGAGAGCTGAGTTGGATGGAAAATCACAGGGTTTTACGGTTGGGAGAGCTGAGTTGGATGGAAAATCACAGGGTTTTACGGTTGGGAGAGCTAAGTTGGATGGAAAATCACAGGGTTTTACGGTTGGGAGACCTGAGTTGGATGGAAAAACACAGGGTTTTACAGTTGAGAGAGATGAGTTGGATGGAAAAACACAGGGTTTTACGGTTGAGAGAGCTGAGTTGGATGGAAAGACACAGGGTTTTACAGTTGAGAGAGCTGAGTTGGATGGAAAGACACAGGGTTTTACAGTTGAGAGAGCTGAGTTGAATGGAAAATCACAGGGTTTTACAGTTGGGAGGGCTGAGTTGGATAGAAAATCACAGGGTATTACGGTTGGGAGAGCTGAGTTGGATGTAAATACAAAGGGTTTTACAGTTGAGAGAGCTGAGTTGGATGGAAAGACACAGGGTTTTACAGTTGAGAGAGCTGTGTTGAATGGAAAATCACAGGGTTTTACAGTTGAGAGAGATGAGTTGGATGTAAATACACAGGGTTTTACAGTTAGGAGAGCTGAGTTGGATGTAAATACACAGGGTATTACAGTTGAGAGAGATGAGTTGGGTGGAAAGACACAGGGATTTATGGATGGGAGAGGTGAGTTGGATGGAAATACACAGGGTTTTATGGATGGGAGAGCTGAGTTGGATGTAAATAAACAGGGTATTACGGTTGGGAAAGCTGAGTTGGATGGAAAAACACAGGGTTTTACAGTTGGGAGAGCTGAGTTGGATGTAAATACACAGGGTTTTACGGTTGGGAGAGCTGAGTTGGATAGAAAATCACAGGGTTTTACGGTTGGGAGAGATGAGTTGGATGTAAATACACAGGGTTTTACAGTTGAAAGAGATGGTCCGGAATTTGATGGAGATACACAGGAATTAACATTTGAAAGAGACGGGCCGACATTGGATGGAATTGCACAGAGGTTGACAGTTGAGAGATATGGGTCGGCATTGAATGTCAATTCACAAGGATTGACAGTTGAAGGAGATGGGCAGACATTCGGTGGTGTTAGTCAGGGCCATACCAGAAACAAGGCTGGGCGACTTCGTCAGAATCAACGGGTTAAATTTCAAAACGCAACAATTATTCCTAACAGCCAATCACTCAAGGGTTGCGCAATCCTCAACCCTTTTAAGCCATCCTATTCCATTTCAAACACCCCATCAACCTTACCAAATACAAATACATCAATTCCAACCTGTTTGCGAACAACTGACACAGAAAAGATATTGGAGTTATCACGATTAATTGCCACGGTGCCAGATAGAAATTTAGCAATGGAATTGTTGAATAGTTGTGAAGCATCGAAAGTGAACTCGTTTATGGGACCAAATGTAAGAAGAACAAACCCTAGTCTTGCCGAGACCATACTGCACACCATACCCGGAAGTCTGGACACTGTAAACAAAGTCGCCATGTCCTATGTGATAATCCTGCTGAATGCCTTGGAAATTCCTCTCTCACAGCGTCACTTCTTCCTCCATAAATGGCCGGAGCACGGCAGCATAATTCGGAAGAACATCGATGAGATAACGGAGTTTGGTAGAAATCCCAACGCTGATGTTTACTTAAATAGCGTGTTTGCACACCGTCGCTACTTCTATATTACATATGGTAAACTGGAAAGATCTTTCTTTATTGGACGGTATGTCTCTACTGACATGGATTATAATCACAACTCAATGGCTGAATATCAGACTCCGCCTCTCAAAATCAATGATATCATCACTCTTCCTAATATCGACATCAGTTTCAAGGTGATGGTGGAAGTGAATAGGATGGCCAAAGAGTATAAAGTTGTATTCCTTGATGAATTAAAACTCCCCATGATATACAATAATACTAATTGAATTATAGATTGTATTGAAACCAGTGTGACTCATTTATTTTATATATTTACACTTTATTCCAGGTAACAATTACTATTAAAATTATCATCAACCCATAATAATAATTAATAGCACATAGAAGATGTTGTAAAATGTAATTAGGTTGGATATTATCGTCGTTAAGCGACAATAATGTATGTAAATTATTATTGACAAATATGTTATTGAAGATCCTAGAACTATGTATTGTGCACCTATTAACCAGTGAAACAATATTATTTTTAGACACATTAACCCTATCGTACAAACTTTGTATAGATCTATATCGAATGAGAATGAAACACGGTAAATTGTTAATACCAATAAATAATGACATACTAGAACGGAAAGGCAATTTGAAAATCATACGTGCAGCCGAATTATAAGCAACCTTAAGACGGTTATATACATATTCAGAATAATTCTGAGCGGACCATAATGCGTTACAATAAAGAGGCGTGATATATGACCTAAAAAGAGTAAATTTCACGGTGTTAGTGCAATTAATAAATTTCCTACATAATTTATTTGCGCGTGCGTATAACCCCCTAGTTACATTCTTAAAACCCTTTCAGTACCATGGCTCACCCATGCGAGCCACGTCAATAGGCGCCTTGGCTCACATGTATGAGCCATAGATTCAATATGTATCTATGGGTGATTAGTTGCCAGTGGCGCATAAGTGGCACCATTCAAATTTATCTAGCGCATAAGAAAAATTATAAAAAAAATTTCAAAAACCTAAACCATGGTTGCAACCTATCAGACTGCCTGACAATTACAAACTGCAGCCACCAAATTGTAGCCAATATACAGTAGTGCATTTCTGCATTCTGCATATTACATAGGATTGATACTGTACATAGGTTTTAAAACCACTTCAGCATATTATCAAATAGAGATGTCTGACTCGCTTTTTATGGTACTATAATATTCATAACTTATTTGATTATAGATGGACGCGTTTGGTGTTTTGGTTATATTTAGTGGCTAAAGCAACATAAATTGAAACTAGGTGGTTCTTTTATGTCCATGAAAGTTTTTTTTAACCATTTCTGCTCTTTATCAATTAGGCTAGCTCTGGCTAGCTGAATGTTACCGTCACTTTAATACCGTTTTAATGGCTGGTTAGTGTTTTGGTTGTAGATTGGGTAAACCTTATTCAATGGAATGCTCCATTTGGAATGCCTATGTTTTGGTTTGTTGTTCATTCATCATTATTTATCACCAAATAAAATATTGCATCTGTCACTAAACACTACTTCCCTAACGTAGTGGGGAAAAATTACAGGACATATGCTCGTACTCTGGTAGTTTTAGATACAGCAGGCCTATAGGCCTACCGATATACACTACGCACTGGCTGGCTGTGAACGAACCTCCTAAACTTATAACAAAAAGAAAATCCATGATCCGGCATTGAACCCGGAACATTCACATCTGAATTCAGACGCTTTACCGAGTGAGCTATCAGACATGGAGGACTTCATATAAAAATTTACACATAAATCCTAATATAGAAACTAGAGATGAATGGTCCAACATTGAGGGTCCGGTCCCTCTTTCCTACTACTACTACTAGGATCGGCATGCTGCATTGCAGCTGCATTTTTAAGAATGCTGTGCCGGCTTGTCAACAAAATTGCACCACCACAACTCCCTATCACCCATGACATTTGCTAGATCATCCGCATCTTTAAGGCCAGTGTCCTTTAAGATGCGTCTCAAGAAAGTCATGGGCTGTCCAACATGCTTATTCACTCCATGAGGCTGCCAAAGTACAAGATTATGCACTGGCTGGTCCTCACGGCGAAAGCAATGTCCTGCAAAGCGGAGGCGATTTTGTTCTAGTGTCAAGCTTGGGGGAACCAATGAGACACCTCCAATGTTATATAGTGTCTGGTTGGAGATGTGTGCATTGTACTTGACACAATGAACCAGGCGTAGCATTCTTGTGAATCTGCCATCCAGAGATTTGGTGTCCTCAGCAGTTAGAGCCCAGCATGGACTCCCGTAGAGGAGTACTGGAACTACTGCTGCTCTAAATAATCGGACCTTAAGTTTCCGATTAATTCTAGGTGACTTCCAAATCCTGGAAAGCCTATTCAGGGCTGCCCATGCCTTTCCCTTACGTATTCGAAGGTCCTCACCTGACTTCTGGATCCATGATTCCAGGTAACAGAAGTCGTCCACATGCTCAAGCATACCAACCTTTGAGCTTATGCTCATCCGATCAGAGACTTGCTGAGGACTTTCAAAGTTAACTGTCAGAATTTTGGTCTTTCTGGAGTTAATAAAAAGACCAACACTAGAAGCAGCCTGTTCTAATGAGCTGAGGAGCCGTTCGGCTCCCTCTAGTGATTCTGAGAGTACTCCTAAGTCATCAGCAAAGTCTAGATAGTCAAAAATAGTCAACCACAATAATGAACAAGAATGGTGCAAGTGTTTCTCCTTGGAGGACGCCCCATAACACTTCAAATGGTTCTGTGTCACCGTCAACAGTAGACACAAATGTTGTCGAACCATCGTGTACTGATCTGATTGCGGCAATAATTTCATCAGGAATCCCATATAATAGTGGAGAATAGTTTGGGTAGATTACATTAAGAAATACTTTAGGATATTCGACGCTAGGCGGTTATTTGAAAGTAGCGGGTCAGCAGGTTTACAGCTGTAGCTAGGGTAGTGCAGTAGTGATATCGCTGAGTTAAATCAGCACAAGGTCAAAGTTTCGGCATTAGGGAAATTAATACCCCACCTTTTGCATATTAAAATATTCTCACATTCGACATTGTTCCGCCCAGCAAACTGCCTGTATTTCTCTGTGGAAAGTGAATGCCGAGTGCTAAAGTCACCCGCACTCATATTAATTAGCTTAGGAAGCCAAATCAGATTTATTGTTTTGGTTATTTCTGTTTGGTTTATAAATTAGAACGATTAGCTTGATATGTTATAGCTTGATTAAATTTTTTCTTTTCAAAATACAAACATATCAAAAGGAAAGACCACCCTGGGGTGCTTTTAACAGTAGACTGTCCTCAGGGTGACATCTTTTAACTGTAATAAGCCTTTATATATTTCGTTCACTAGTCGTAGAGAATGTAGTAATTTGTTGGGCCGTTAGGGTAAATTGTAAAATCAGTACAATTCAAAATTAGTAGCTAGGTTTGTGAGAATTCAGTTTCGGCCAAAATTATATATAATAAAATTTAGGGTTTTAGTACCAGTATGTTGAATAACCGCCTAATTATTTTATACCACCTGGAGATACATGGCGAGATGGAACTTCTGATGTTGGGGTTTGTGTGGGTCTACGGGTTCGGTTTGCAATCAGCAACGAGACTGAAGCCTAGGACGCAGATGTGGAATCTCACAGCGAACAAGGTTAGTTGTTCTGTTGGTACCATTGAGTTTGTGGAAGCAGTAAAAAATTATTAAAAAAAAATTTATTTAAAAAATTATTTAAAAAATTGTGACTGCGAAACTGAACTCAGTTTATTAGTTAGGATAGTTAGGTTTAGCCGGCCTTGGTGTTTTGGATCGCTCAGTTGGAGGAAGGAGAGAGTGTCGTGACCTGAAGGTGTAGCTACTCGCCAGTGGATACATATATAAAATTTAAAAATAAAATTAGGCTGATTTAAGCTATATATATATATATAATTAGAAATATTGTTGGGTGACAGATTTATTTTTTTTTGAATTTTTTGAATTAGATTCAAAAATATGTTGGTGTCATACCGGTATTTAAATGCTGTATAATAGCTATAGACCTATATTTTGTTTAAAAATTATACCGGTATTTACTGTAACTATATACTTAAATTCATAATATTTTTTTTATTGTGAATTAACCATATTCGTATTTGATATTTGAGACCAAATAAATTATTTGACAAATAATTTAATCGACATTTCGATTAAATTAATATATATCTCAAATTTTGGAGATTTCAGCCGGCAAAATAACTAGCAAAAATAGCAAGCAAGGCAAATAACTATATATATATATATATATTTAAAAAATGAGTGTCTCAGATAAGGAGGCACTAGAGGACAGCTATGAGACGGCGGCTGGACAGCCGACTGAAGACAGTGTCAATATAACTGTTGACGACCATGCCGACTATGATGATGCAGCGAGTGACACTGACATTATTGAATAGGAGGACAAGACAGTGACTAGTGAAGAAGACCAAGGTGAGGTAATATTGATAGGGTCCCCTACTACTACTGTAAAGAAGGATTGCACAGCAGCCCAACCCAAGGTGAGTAGTAGGGAGGGCAGTTTAGCTGGAGCGAGAGCCCAAAGCCCGGTTTTTAGACGCGTGGGTATGGTCAGTACGGTGGTCCCAGTGGCAGTGAGGAGCACTCGGAGTTCCCGTAATAATCCCTCAAGTCCACCGAGTGTAAGTCAGGTAAGCGAGAGAGAGCTAGCCATTGCGTTAAAGAAAAAATTACGCGCGCATGCCGGACATATAACCCAGACAACGGACAAGGTAAGGAAGATACTAGCCAATTCTGGTAGTATCGAAAGAAAAGGTTTAGCAGAACTCAGAAAGGGCTACAACTCAGCGCTGTTTAAGCAGACAGAGGAGCTAGCAGTTCTAGCAAAGAGGGCAGTGGACTCCCAGTTGAATGATGTAGTGACGCAAATATACAATAAAGCTCTAGCAATCTTATTAGACCACCGCACATTGTCGGAGCGACTCCAACGAGTTAGGACAGAAAACTGGCTATTATGGGGTTCGCAAGAACAGGCGAATCAAGTGACTGATGCTGAATTAAGAGATCTAGTAGAACTAGAAGAGACTCAAGATAAAGAGGAGCGCAGGTACCAAAGAGAAGTCACCAATTGGCTGATGCAGAGTGGAGTAGTAGTGCCTGGCGAGGTGCTGCCGACGACGGAGAATATCCAGCGGAGGCCACTTACCCCGCCTGACGATGCAATCAGAAACAGTGGAGATTCGCAGGTTAGTCATGCGCGAGGAAATGTCATATGCACTGGATCTCTTGTTTCTCACAACTCCGCAGAAGAAAGGAGACACCGGTTGGATGAACAACAGAAGGAAATCTTACGTGTAGCGGAGGACAGGATGGTAGCCGAAAGAGAAGAGGAGTGCAGTCGCAAAGTTGAAGCGAAACTGCGAGAGTTGCAACTTGAAAGCGAACACAAAGAACACAAACTTCAACATGAATGCAAAGAACGCAAACTTCAATGTGAACACAAAGAACACAAACTTCAATGTGAACGCGAAGAACTTAAACTCAAACGCGAACGCGAAGAACTCGAACTTAAACTCGAATGCCAACGCGAAGAGCGATAACTTCAACTCGAGCATGAAAGGCGATTGCTACATGAAGAACAGGCGAAATTGAAGGCAGAAACTGCCGCGAGGATTGCAAGGGAGGCGGAACAACGTAAGTTAGATCAATTAGAAAGTGCGAGGTTAGACTTAGAAAGTGAAGAGCAAACAAGGAAGGCGAATGAAATTGCCGAAAGGAGTATGCGAATGAAGAATGTGGGGTGGGGCGAGTATAGGTACCGAGTTGCGAGGCCTATTTGCACAACAGAAGGCCGAACAAGAGGCGAGATCTCCAGTAAAACGGTGAGTCACCATCGACAAGAACTCTTATACCCGGTCTGACAATTACGAGTACTCAGATCGCGAAACCATTTTCTGCATATCGCACACCGGTTGGTATCAGCGCCTCGCCAATAGAGCAAGATCCACTCAATCAAGAGGGCGTTCCACGAGTAAACTATTATCGCAACTCAGATGAGTTCAGAGAAGAATCCCCAAAGGGATGAACATCGGGCGAACCGAACACGCAGTTTTGGAATACGCAAATAGATCGTCGACCCAGTTCGAAGGAAAACTTCCGGGTTAAACCGGAAGAAGGATCGTATGAAAGGCAAAGGCTTACCCAAATAGAGCCAACATCTCAGCGGAAACCTAGCCAGGAATTCATCATGAGGGAGGAGTTAAGCGCCAGTCTAGCGCAAGCTATATCGCTGCACATCCAACCTATAATGGACATGCTTAGCAACTTACAGCTAAGAGAAGCAGCCCAGGTAAGGACTAATTCTAATCCCGGAAGGCAGGAACAAGGTGAAACCCAGCCAGGCGCATGAGTACGAATATCGGAGGCGACGATATCACAATGGCCTCAGGTAAGAACACCTGTCCCTATGATCCGCAATCCCGATTTCTTGCACTCGGACGAGAGATTTATAGAAGAAGCTTGGATTAGAGCTTCAGGCCATAAACCAATACAATCGCAGAGGGACCACACCGATTCGAGTGATGACGGAGAGGAAGATTTGAGGCGTCAGAAGTCCCAAAACCGGAAGGAAAGAAGGACTAACACAGTGCAGGTAAGTATGAACCCTCAGGAAGGGACCAGACTTAACAATCCTACGGAGTTAACCAACTTAATGACCCGGAATGACGCCACCCTCAGAGATATAGATAAGTTTGCCGCCAGGCAGGGATTGCCGGCACAACAACCCCAGAAGTTTATGGGCAACCATAAGCATTGGAGGACGTTTAAGAAGTATGTCGACGAGCAGTTGACCAACAGTACCTTTACCCACAATGAAAAATTCAATTCCAATTGCAAATGCTCCATCGAGTGCCGAGAGCAATTGCAGATAATTTCGTCGGTAATGAAAGAGCATTTGAATTAGCAATGAAGACACTTAGCGATATTTATGGGAATAAAACCAAAATGGCGCAGTCGATAGTGGAAGATTTGGGCAAGGGCGGAAAAATTACGACCCCATTGGAACTGTTGAACTTAGCCAACGCCATTTCGAACGCCTTAGATATTTTAAAGACGGTGAATCTACCCCATCATGGTGATCACGCAGAGGTCTTGAACAGTATAATAAGACACCTAAACATGCGTTATCGACAAAAGAGGAGAAAACTAGAGAATAAACAGGAGGGCCAGGAAAAGGTGTTGACGCTCAGACATATCCATGACATGATAGCCGCAGATGCGGTAGCAGAGATGAAGTCGAACTTCTCAGAAGAGAACATGAGAGAAATCAAGCCTGCTATCAGAAGGTCAATGGTGAGTTTTGACGAGGACAAACTGACTGTGACATTTAACTCGATTGACAAATACAATCCCAGTACCCCTGCCTTCAGACCAGACTCACGAGTATGGTCAGGTGAGAGGTCAGATAGACCCAGGACAAAGCAACAGGAGTTGCCGGACGGATTTGTAGGTTGTCAATTTTGCCTACTAAAGGAGGTAAGATCAGACGATCATAAGTTGGACAGCTGTAGACGCTTCAAAGAGCTGAGTTCAGAACAGCAAAGGGTTTAAGTGCAGTCATTAGACACCTGTTGGGCATGTCTTGCTCCAGGTCACGTACAGTGCCAGTGCCCAAACAGTAAAGACGGATGCATGGAGTGGGACAGATTACATCACAAGCTGCTACATGCGGATTTCCATACTCCAACAGACCGTTATCTACAAAGGAATCCTCAAAGGAAGGGAAGCAGAGATCCCGTGGTGATAAGGAAGAATACGTAGGCCGGCATCCTAGACGATGGACATCAATCAGGTTCGTCGGATGAGGACAGGGAAGTGAGCACGAGGGAGGTGACCTGTCAAGGATTCACTACCGATAATTCCACTGATCTGTCAACCAGCGCGAGGACGTATCTATCATCAGCCACGTCAGAAATATTCAGTGTGATACCGGTGAAACTCACTGGGGACAGAGGTTCGAAGAGAATATATGTAATGTTGGACACCGCGTCCACATTATCATATATAGATGAGGAAGTGGCAAGGTCCGTTTCTAGCTTCCAGGATGCCGAGGAAGTCAAGATAGAGTTGAAATCCATGCACAGAGTAGGAGATGTCAAGGGACATAAGATCTCAGTAGAACTAGACTCCCTACTTCCGAGAGAAGAGCACACTCGCCAGGAAAGGAAATCACTACCACTAGATGGGTTTAAGTGTTTGGCTATGAAGGGATTCGGAAGGCAGTTAGGTAAGGCGCAACCAATGAGTCCCATATCACAGGAGTATTTTGACGAGCTTAAGATACCGCGATACCAGGTAGGCTATAGAAATGTGTCTATGTTAATTGGAGCGGAACAACTGATCGTGCACCAAATATGGGAAACGAGACCAGTTGAGCCATATGTAAATGGGCCACACACGCATAGGACCATACTAGGTTGGTATACACACATACCCATCGCATACGAGTTTCCAGGTGGCAATAAGCCAAAGGATGGATACGACAATTCGCAGCCTACACACCAACCATCGTTAGAATAACAACCGGATGTGGATAATTTTAGGAGAACCTGTATCGACCATTACAGAGACTTCAGCGAGTCAGAGGAGGAGTTCAGTCCTGATAATGCTAGACTATCGGAACCGCTCTATAACGATTGAACAGATAGTGAACCCGATCGAGACAGGAGCCAGAACCGTCGAATGGTTGGATAAGGATGCAATGGAACCTGGTGGTTATGACCTAACTATGTCCGCGGACGAGAAAAGATCTTTGAAAATGATGGAGGACACAATACGCCTGTTACCAATGGGACACTTCGAGGTTGGAATGTTGTGGCGTCGGCAACCCCCTAAATTGGAAAATAACTACAACCTAGCTTTGAAGCGATTAACCGGAGTAAGAGCGTGGCTGTTAAAGAACCAAGGTATTAGGGAGAAGTATTGCGCTCAGATTAACAACTATCTAACCAAGGGATTTGCCGGGAAGGTAGAGAACCCCAACATTGAGATGGACCAGACCTGCTATCTCCCACACCATTATGTGACCCACCCTGATAAACCAAACAAGGTTCGTGTAGTTAATGACTGCGCTGCAGTCTATAAAGGTATGTCCCTCAATTCCGAACTGATTGATGGCCCCAATCTCAATAATTATTTGATAGGGATCCTGTTACGCTTTAGACAGCGCTGTTTTGCCTTTACTTGTGACATCGAGGCGAGCCTGTAAGGCAGACCAAGACAGCCTCAGGTTTCTCTGGTACGAGAACTTATTATCATCATACATAAGTAAGGCGGTTTGGTGTTTGAATAGGTGTTCAAGAGATAAGATGGATAAAGATTTATAGATAGTGTTGGACGGTGATCGGTAGTGAGAAAAAGTGATGCAGCGCTTGGTGCTGCACACAGCGTTGGAATGCAGCCAATAAGGTTTTAGGTCATTGGTTTATCCAACTTCACCTCCAGTTGTTTGTCCTCTATGGCCTCCATAAATTCCTGGGAGTTCGTCTGGAATTTCCTCAGGTTGAATCCTGATTTCTTCAGGATGTTGCGAACTTTGCGACCTGTCCTAATGATCTCCTGGACGGAATTCCCAGAACCCATCCCATTATCTACCTAGAATCTGTATCGTATCATGTCGATAGCCTCCTTATACTCGTTCGCCTTCCCCTTGACTATGTCTCTCACCGCTGTGGTTGTTGTAATACGAGATAGTCGTTCTTCTCTGGGCACACCATTTCAGAGTCTGTTTGAGCTTACAGAGCCTCATCTCCACCATCCTCCTATTGTTCAGTAAGGGCTTCTTCGGCTCCTTCCATGCCACCCTATGGTATATCGAATGTCTTGTCACCTCATCGATTTCCTCACGCTCTCCTCCGCCTGTTTATCTGTTATGTCTCGGACACGCTAAATGGTATTCTGGATTTTAAGGGACCACTTAGCATCCATCCATATGGCGTCAAGATCGTCATTGGGTCTTGCTCCTTATCCTCACCGAATATGGTCTGTATCCTTTCGTGGGCTGTCGGGCAATCCATCACGACTATCACTTAAAAGTATACCATTGTACTCGCCATTGTTTGGCCTCCATCTTCACTAGACTTTGCATACTTTGGGGCTTGTTCTGGACACCTGTCTTTTCTATGAGGACTTCCCAGTATAAGCATTTCGGACACAGTCGATCATATCATGTGTTCCGTTTCTGTGCTGCTGACACTTGTAGTTGGGATTGTAACGCTCTCTGTTTAGTGTTTCGCATTGTAATGGACTTCTCGTGCCTCTTGGCATGATAAGCTCCTAAATCGGCTTTGAATCTCTACAGGTTCCAAGAAGTGCTTTCTTTCCCTTTATTGTTTTGGTTCCCGGTTGTTATAAAAATATTCCCCACTAGAACACGGTCCTTCAATGACTTGTTATTTATGGACATCAACAACCCTTCAAGATAGTGCAAAAACACAGTGATTTCTGTTCTTCCCAAGGTATATATTGCTCCCTTCTGGCATAGGGCTGGGGTAAGATAGCCTGATTGGAGGGGGGAAGAAAAAATGACAACAAAGGAGGAAAAAGGGGGGCAAGAGAAAAGGGGAAAAAAAAGGGAAGGATAAAAAGGGAAAGGACAGAAAGGAAAAAAAAGACAAGAAAGTTATCGATCTTAGCTTACAAGTATCACTATCTCAACCTCGTGTCTGTCGGTCTGTTTGTCTGACGGTATGTCGTCGGTCGGTCTGTCGGTCTAATCTTTGGTCTCGATTAAATGAGGCCGTTTCTGGCGTCGCACAATTTCGTGGTCCGCCTCTAGGTGGTGCTAAATATATTGTCATCTAGGCTTACTAACTCACTCTCGTGCAGCGCGAAGGCCCACCCCACGCCCACGTGTTGCGTTAAAAAAGAGAACAATGGCGAAAGGGAAAGAAAATAAAAAAGAGGGTTTGAAATTAAGAGAAAATAAAAATTGGAATAATACACACATTTCTTTGCTTTTAATAATTAGTAGATAAATATTTATTGATTAAATACTGTAAATGCCGCATTACACAATTTAACTGCAGTGAAACGTTTATGTAATTAAATAACGGTATACCTTCTTTTCGTGCCATTATGGTAAATGGCACCAAAAAAAAGTATACCGTTATACACGACGTTATATTGAACTTATATTAGCTATTATAATAAATTGAGCTATTACTGTATAAAAAACGTAGGTCCTTCCTAAATTACAGAATATTATTATGCTGTAATATAATAAAAACTACAGTTACATACGGTAAAATTGAACATATGTTAAAATTGTACATCTGTAAACTTGTAATATAATAAATTGTATACGATACTTTGTGTAGTATTTTGCTGATCAGAGTGGCCTGTAACACAAGTATAAGTAACTTAGTTGTTACACGAATGAACGTTGGTAGTGGGTGTAAATTAAGCCACAAAACTGTAAAGTTATGGGATCAAACACTGAAAAGTTATGTAGCCTACAGGTAGCGTTACTTACGCAGTAACATGCGCTCTCAATTTTGACGTTCATAAAGATAGATAATCGATAGGGTCATCTGTCATCAAATACTCCCCGTTCCCCAATCGTTCCCCAACAGCGATGTTCCGATGTACTTGCTCATCTGGTGCTTCATGTTCGGCGGTAAAATATCGTTGGCAAACTGGGCACCGCCACTTCCCCTTTATAGCCACATTTGGCCCCAAACCAAATTATATCCATTTCGTTTCGGCTCTAAACATTCTTGCAGTAGTTGTTTGTGCAATATGTGTTTCGTCAGTTTGTTTGTATAGTTGGTGTTTCGCCAGTGTAGTTGTTTGTACAGTAGGTGTTTTGTCAGTAATTGTTTGTAAAGTTGGTGTTTCGTCGGTAGTTGTTTGTATAGTTGACGCAACTTGTATAAATAACTTGTATTTTTGTATTTATGACACATTGATGACTCATTGCTGGGTCTGCTGTGTTAAGTCAAATGTATACAGAGTACAGCAGGGTGGCAGGCTGGAAACCAATAACCAAGCCTTGACCTGGTGGCACCTACTACCAGTACAAGTAAACCACATAATGGAGTCTACAGTATGTGCTTGGCTTCCCAGAGAGAGAGATAGACTCTGGTTGGTTATGTACAATACAAGGCCGCTGTCCACTGCGTCAAGATACAATGAAGCAAGTTCTATGCAGCTACAGTATGCTTAGATGTAGTGTCACATACTTTATGATAATATACACCACACAACTCATTATTTACATGTTTGTTTTATTTAAACAAGAAGGCAAATTAAAAATATTCAAATGGAGCATTCACATATTTTTCTTCGTTAATTTTTTTCCGTAATGAAATACTTAGTTACGTCTGAATTTATTATTAATTCATAGTACAATCCATTCTCGGCATCCAGAAAGTTTTCAACTACAAACAGCTTATGAATTCTAAATTAGCCAATCACAGGCCTCGGTTACTAAGTTGGATTCAAGATGGAATTCCCTAGCTAGCTAAGTGGAACAACCAATCAAACGTGTCTCTGCCAGGGACGTACCTTAGCCCTCTGCCTAGGACGGACCTCAGCTTAGCCTAGGACGCACCTAGGACGCACCTCAGGGCCAACTGTTTTTGGGCTGAGCTAGGGCTGGGGTAAGATAGCCTGATTGGAGGGGGGAAGAAAAAATGACAACAAAGGAGGAAAAAGGGGGGCAAGAGAAAAGGGGAAAAAAAAGGGAAGGATAAAAAGGGAAAGGACAGAAAGGAAAAAAAAGACAAGAAAGTTATCGATCTTAGCTTACAAGTATCACTATCTCAACCTCGTGTCTGTCGGTCTGTTTGTCTGACGGTATGTCGTCGGTCGGTCTGTCGGTCTAATCTTTGGTCTCGATTAAATGAGGCCGTTTCTGGCGTCGCACAATTTCGTGGTCCGCCTCTAGGTGGTGCTAAATATATTGTCATCTAGGCTTACTAACTCACTCTCGTGCAGCGCGAAGGCCCACCCCACGCCCACGTGTTGCGTTAAAAAAGAGAACAATGGCGAAAGGGAAAGAAAATAAAAAAGAGGGTTTGAAATTAAGAGAAAATAAAAATTGGAATAATACACACATTTCTTTGCTTTTAATAATTAGTAGATAAATATTTATTGATTAAATACTTTAAATGCCGCATTACACAATTTAACTGCAGTGAAACGTTTATGTAATTAAATAACGGTATACCTTCTTTTCGTGCCATTATGGTAAATGGCACCAAAAAAAAGTATACCGTTATACACGACGTTATATTGAACTTATATTAGCTATTATAATAAATTGAGCTATTACTGTATAAAAAACGTAGGTCCTTCCTAAATTACAGAATATTATTATGCTGTAATATAATAAAAACTACAGTTACATACGGTAAAATTGAACATATGTTAAAATTGTACATCTGTAAACTTGTAATATAATAAATTGTATACGATACTTTGTGTAGTATTTTGCTGATCAGAGTGGCCTGTAACACAAGTATAAGTAACTTAGTTGTTACACGAATGAACGTTGGTAGTGGGTGTAAATTAAGCCACAAAACTGTAAAGTTATGGGATCAAACACTGAAAAGTTATGTAGCCTACAGGTAGCGTTACTTACGCAGTAACATGCGCTCTCAATTTTGACGTTCATAAAGATAGATAATCGATAGGGTCATCTGTCATCAAATACTCCCCGTTCCCCAATCGTTCCCCAACAGCGATGTTCCGATGTACTTGCTCATCTGGTGCTTCATGTTCGGCGGTAAAATATCGTTGGCAAACTGGGCACCGCCACTTCCCCTTTATAGCCACATTTGGCCCCAAACCAAATTATATCCATTTCGTTTCGGCTCTAAACATTCTTGCAGTAGTTGTTTGTGCAATATGTGTTTCGTCAGTTTGTTTGTATAGTTGGTGTTTCGCCAGTGTAGTTGTTTGTACAGTAGGTGTTTTGTCAGTAATTGTTTGTAAAGTTGGTGTTTCGTCGGTAGTTGTTTGTATAGTTGACGCAACTTGTATAAATAACTTGTATTTTTGTATTTATGACACATTGATGACTCATTGCTGGGTCTGCTGTGTTAAGTCAAATGTATACAGAGTACAGCAGGGTGGCAGGCTGGAAACCAATAACCAAGCCTTGACCTGGTGGCACCTACTACCAGTACAAGTAAACCACATAATGGAGTCTACAGTATGTGCTTGGCTTCCCAGAGAGAGAGATAGACTCTGGTTGGTTATGTACAATACAAGGCCGCTGTCCACTGCGTCAAGATACAATGAAGCAAGTTCTATGCAGCTACAGTATGCTTAGATGTAGTGTCACATACTTTATGATAATATACACCACACAACTCATTATTTACATGTTTGTTTTATTTAAACAAGAAGGCAAATTAAAAATATTCAAATGGAGCATTCACATATTTTTCTTCGTTAATTTTTTTCCGTAATGAAATACTTAGTTACGTCTGAATTTATTATTAATTCATAGTACAATCCATTCTCGGCATCCAGAAAGTTTTCAACTACAAACAGCTTATGAATTCTAAATTAGCCAATCACAGGCCTCGGTTACTAAGTTGGATTCAAGATGGAATTCCCTAGCTAGCTAAGTGGAACAACCAATCAAACGTGTCTCTGCCAGGGACGTACCTTAGCCCTCTGCCTAGGACGGACCTCAGCTTAGCCTAGGACGCACCTAGGACGCACCTCAGGGCCAACTGTTTTTGGGCTGAGCTAGGGCTGGGGTAAGATAGCCTGATTGGAGGGGGGAAGAAAAAATGACAACAAAGGAGGAAAAAGGGGGGCAAGAGAAAAGGGGAAAAAAAAGGGAAGGATAAAAAGGGAAAGGACAGAAAGGAAAAAAAAGACAAGAAAGTTATCGATCTTAGCTTACAAGTATCACTATCTCAACCTCGTGTCTGTCGGTCTGTTTGTCTGACGGTATGTCGTCGGTCGGTCTGTCGGTCTAATCTTTGGTCTCGATTAAATGAGGCCGTTTCTGGCGTCGCACAATTTCGTGGTCCGCCTCTAGGTGGTGCTAAATATATTGTCATCTAGGCTTACTAACTCACTCTCGTGCAGCGCGAAGGCCCACCCCACGCCCACGTGTTGCGTTAAAAAAGAGAACAATGGCGAAAGGGAAAGAAAATAAAAAAGAGGGTTTGAAATTAAGAGAAAATAAAAATTGGAATAATACACACATTTCTTTGCTTTTAATAATTAGTAGATAAATATTTATTGATTAAATACTTTAAATGCCGCATTACACAATTTAACTGCAGTGAAACGTTTATGTAATTAAATAACGGTATACCTTCTTTTCGTGCCATTATGGTAAATGGCACCAAAAAAAAGTATACCGTTATACACGACGTTATATTGAACTTATATTAGCTATTATAATAAATTGAGCTATTACTGTATAAAAAACGTAGGTCCTTCCTAAATTACAGAATATTATTATGCTGTAATATAATAAAAACTACAGTTACATACGGTAAAATTGAACATATGTTAAAATTGTACATCTGTAAACTTGTAATATAATAAATTGTATACGATACTTTGTGTAGTATTTTGCTGATCAGAGTGGCCTGTAACACAAGTATAAGTAACTTAGTTGTTACACGAATGAACGTTGGTAGTGGGTGTAAATTAAGCCACAAAACTGTAAAGTTATGGGATCAAACACTGAAAAGTTATGTAGCCTACAGGTAGCGTTACTTACGCAGTAACATGCGCTCTCAATTTTGACGTTCATAAAGATAGATAATCGATAGGTCATCTGTCATCAAATACTCCCCGTTCCCCAATCGTTCCCCAACAGCGATGTTCCGATGTACTTGCTCATCTGGTGCTTCATGTTCGGCGGTAAAATATCGGTGGCAAACTGGGCACCGCCACTTCCCCTTTATAGCCACATTTGGCCCCAAACCAAATTATATCAATTTCGTTTCGGCTCTAAACATTCTTGCAGTAGTTGTTTGTGCAATATGTGTTTCGTCAGTTTGTTTGTATAGTTGGTGTTTCGCCAGTGTAGTTGTTTGTACAGTAGGTGTTTTGTCAGTAATT
>JAUCBJ010003265.1:0-29984 GCA_032718475.1 Nemertoderma westbladi
CTACCAACCGTCTCCTTAGCAACACAACCCTACCAACCGTCTCCTTAGCAACACAAACCCTACCAACCGTCTCCTTAGCACACAAACCCTACCAACCGTCTCCTTAGCAATTCAAACCCTACCAACCGTCTCCTTAGCAACACAAACCCTACCAACCGTCTCCTTAGCAACACAAACCCTACCAACCGCCTCCTTAGCAATTCAAACCCTACCTACCGTCTCCTTAGCAATTCAAACCCTACCAACCGTCTCCTTAGCAACACAACCCTACCAACCGTCTCCTTAGCAACACAAACCCTACCAACCGTCTCCTTAGCAACACAACCCTACCAACCGTCTCCTTAGCAACACAAACCCTACCAACCGTCTCCTTAGCAACACAAACCCTACCAACCGTCTCCTTAGCAATTCAAACCCTACCAACCGTCTCCTTAGCAACACAAACCCTACCAACCGTCTCCTTAGCAACACAAACCCTACCAACCGCCTCCTTAGCAATTCAAACCCTACCTACCGTCTCCTTAGCAATTCAAACCCTACCAACCGTCTCCTTAGCAACACAACCCTACCAACCGTCTCCTTAGCAACACAAACCCTACCAACCGTCTCCTTAGCAACACAACCCTACCAACCGTCTCCTTAGCAACACAAATCCTACCAACCGTCTCCTTAGCAACACAAACCCTACCAACCGTCTCCTTAGCAATTCAAACCCTACCAACCGTCTCCTTAGCAACACAAACCCTACCAACCGTCTCCTTAGCAACACAAACCCTACCAACCGTCTCCTTAGCAATTCAAACCCTACCAACCGTCTCCTTAGCAACACAAACCCTACCAACCGCCTCCTTAGCAATTCAAACCCTACCTACCGTCTCCTTAGCAACACAAACCCTACCAACCGTCTCCTTAGCAACACAAAAATTACCAACCGCCTCCTTAGCAACTCAAACCCTACCAACCGTCTCCTTAGCAACACAAACAGTACCAACCGTTTCCGCATAGAACTCTCGGCGTGCAGCGGGAAGGCTTTCCGGACGTCCTCCATCCGTATCCGGCGGGGCTGATCGGAACTGCGACGGAACATCCGCTGTATCGTAACGTTGAGGAGGTCCCGCACGAACAAACTCGCCTTCTTGCTGTTGGGCGCGGGGACCTCGATGAGCGGGCAGAGTTGGCCGACGGTGAAGGCGTCGTCCACCAACCGGATGTAGTACTTGTAACGCGTACGAATGATAAGGAAGATGTTGTGCGACAGCGGATGGTGGTAAACCGGGGAGAGGAACATGTTGTTCTTAAACCCCTGGAGGGAACCGCCTGGCGGCAAGGAGCCGAGGAACGGAGAGGAATGAGCGTAGACCAACTCGCCGAAACCGAAATCCTTCGGTTTAACTTCCTTGCCGGGTTTCCTTCGGAAGTAGTTGTGGAGACGGGTCGCCATGCCAACCTGGTTGAGTAACGGCGGATATTCCTCGGAATATTCCGCCAGGACGACGTCGCCATCGGTGGCCGATAGATCCTGCGGCGTTCGCATGAAGAACATCTCGCCGCCCCCACTCGCGGCGCGCTCCAACTCGCGTTGTCGATTCATCTTACGGATGTGGCGGACCAGCGGGGCCACCGCGTGTTTCCCGGGCGACGACAACGGGCCGTGCGAGTACTTCTTTAGCGGCACGCGGTGGAACTTCCTGAGTTTGAGGGCGCCGATGTGGGTCGGGAAGTAGGGGACCCTGAGCTCGAGCGCGGGTATGCTGTGTTGGACGAGGGCCGCGTTGCCCCCCATGCTGCCCCGGAGGGTGTGCTCGGCAACGCCCTGTTTGGCGATATAGAACTCGTCGTTGGAGAGATTGAAGGAGTGTTTGGGTTCGGGTTGGGCAATGTTCGCCTGATAAAGTTAATATGAACATAATTAATATAATCTTTAATAATAATTAATTTGATTACTTTAATTTATAATATTAATTAATAATTAAATTAATTTATCTGTTTCCATTTCAACACAAAAATCAATTAATAAAACACATAAAATTATTGTGTTAAAAGCACTTATTAGATTTGTATGTAATATTATACTAATTGCACAATTAGAGTGATTAATTAAGCGTTCAGAACGCCGATAAGTTGACATAATGTAACAAAATTACGAACTACCAACTACCCGGATACGATACGAAATCCTATTGAAGTATTTTCTTCGCATCGAATTTCGTATCTCGTTTCGTATCATCAAAATATATAATTAAATGTTATTGTGAAGCATTTATTATTAGGTCTCTTAAATTGGTTATAACATATAGTCCTAATGGATGCAGTAGTAGTAGCCATAGCCAGTAGTCGCACAGTAGTCGTTGTAATGCTGTAGTGTTCATTCAACACTAGAGATTTATAAACTTAAGTTTCTAAGTGTAATATACAAATTAAACACGGTGAAATAAAATACGATACGAAAAAACACGAAACTCTTTCGTATCGCATATCGTATTTTCTCAAAATTACATTCGTATCATATCGTATCCTGTCCAGCTGATGAAAAAGGCACTTTATTCAGCGTTAAAGAATTCGTTGTATAAAAATTATGTAAACCTAACTCGTTGCGCTCGTTCGCTACATAATATAAATTCATAATGTAATTGTTACATTATGTCAAGTCAATTTATCGGCGTTCCTGTGGTCCAATAATAAAATCTAATAAAGACAATTACTCACAACGGACATTCGTAGTGTTAACACTTTCTTTCAGTTTGTCATTTATTTTTATGTTTATTACCAAGAATGTAAGATTGTATACGTGGTTATTTAACCATAAACTCAGTACCTGAGTGGCGTCGCGGATATTGACTCGGTTACCACCAGCCAGTCGGGAACGCCGCTCCTTCTTGGTTCCGCGTTCCTTCTCCGAGGGTTCCTCATCGTTCCTCCCAGTACCTCGAGAGTCCTCCGGGAGAACGAGCACCAGGTTCTCGTCGCTGGGATCCAGTCGGAACTCCCTCGGTTCCGTCCGGACCAAGTCCATCTGCTCCGGATCCACTATCACGTCTCGCTCCCACTCCCCGGAAACCAACTCGAGATTCTCCGCGGGGAACACGGAGTGCAGGAGGGGTTGTTTGTGCAGCGGGAGGTCGGGGTTGACGGGAGGGAATCGGGAGGTGGTGGGAGGGGGCAGACCGCGGGAGCGGTAGACGAACTCCTCGTAGGCGGCGGCTGTGCGGTGGGCGGACGCGGGAACCCAACCCGAACGAGGAACCAACTCGGGGATCCAAGGATCCACCTACAAATATAAAGTTTCTTTATAGAATTCAAATAACAAAATAATATAAACAGAGAATTATAAGCGGCTCTACTATATGATAATTCCGACTCTAGTACCTCGTCCGGTTCCACAATAACGTCCTTCTCCCACTGGCACAACGTCACCATCTCGTACATCGAGGGATCAAAGGGCGGCGACGGTGGGCGCGGTTTATCTCGCAGTTTCATCCCGAAAGAGAACCCCGTCCCGTCCGACGGGACTCCCATCGCATCGAACCACAGTCGCGAAGGTCCGTAGCGCCACTCCGGGGTCTCCGGCACTGTCGATTCGGTCGGGTCAGAGACTCGTTGGCGTTTCGGAGCCGAACCAATGTCCATCCGGTCCTCCTCGTCAGATTCAATCATGTCCTGGAAGAAAACGGATTGGTAGCGATAAGATTAATCTAGCTAGATACTAGGTTTAGTTGCTGTAAATCTATTAGGTTTAGTTGCTGTAAATCTAATAGGTTTAGTTGCTGTAAATCTAATAGGTTTAGATGATGTATATCTAATAGGTTTAGTTGCTGTAAATCTAACAGGTTTAGTAGCTGTAAATCTAATAGGTTTAGTTGCTGTAAATCTAATAGGTTTAGTTGCAGTAAATCTAATAGGTTTAGTTGATGTAAATCTAATAGGTTTAGTTGCAGTAAATCTAATAGGTTTAGTTGCTGTAAATCTAATAGGTTTAGTTGCTGTAAATCTAATAGGTTTAGTTGCAGTAAATCTAATAGGTTCAGTTGCAGTAAATCTAATAGGTTTAGTTGCAGTAAATCTAATAGGTTTAGTTGCAGTAAATCTAATAGGTTTAGTTGCTGTAAATCTAATAGATTTAGTGGATGTAAATCTAATAGGTTTAGTAGCTGTAAATGTAATAGGTTTAGTTGCTGTAAATCGAATATGTTTAGTTGATGTAAATCTAATAGGTTTAGTTGCAGTAAATCTAATAGGTTTAGTTGCTGTAAATCTAATAGGTTTAGTTGCTGTAAATCTAATAGGTTTAGTTGCTGTAAATCTAATAGGTTTAGATGATGTATATCTAATAGGTTTAGTTGACGTAAATCTAATAGGTTTAGTTGCAGTAAATCTAATAGGTTTAGTTGCTGTAAATCTAATAGGTTTAGTTGCTGTAAATCTAATAGGTTTAGTTTTAGTTGCAGTAAATCTAATAGGTTTAGTTGCTGTAAATCTAATAGATTTAGTGGATGTAAATCTAATAGGTCTAGTAGCTGTAAATGTAATAGGTTTAGTTGCTGTAAATCGAATATGTTTAGTTGATGTAAATCTAATAGGTTTAGTTGCAGTAAATCTAATAGGTTTAGTTGCTGTAAATCTAATAGGTTTAGTTGCTGTAAATCTAATAGGTTTAGTTGCAGTAAATCTAATAGGTTTAGTTGCTGTAAATCTAATAGATTTAGTGGATGTAAATCTAATAGATTTAGTGGATGTAAATCTAATAGGTTTAGTAGCTGTAAATGTAATAGGTTTAGTTGCTGTAAATCTAATAGGTTTAGTTGCTGTAAATCTAATAGGTTTAGATGATGTATATCTAATAGGTTTAGTTGATGTAAATCTAATAGGTTTAGTTGCAGTAAATCTAATAGGTTTAGTTGCTGTAAATCTAATAGATTTAGTGGATGTAAATCTAATAGGTTTAGTAGCTGTAAATGTAATAGGTTTAGTTGCTGTAAATCGAATATGTTTAGTTGATGTAAATCTAATAGGTTTAGTTGCAGTAAATCAAATAGGTTTAGTTGCTGTAAATCGAATAGGTTTAGTTGCTGTAAATCTAATAGGTTTAGTTGATGTAAATCTAATAGGTTTAGTTGATGTATATCTAATAGGTTTAGTTGCAGTAAATCTAATAGGTTTAGTAGCTGTAAATCTAATAGGTTTAGTAGCTGTAAATCTAATAGGTTTGGTTGCTGTAAATTTAATAGGTTTGGTTGCTGTAAATTTAATAGGTTTAGTTGCTGTAAATCTAATAGGTTTAGTTGCTGTAAATCTAATAGGTTTAGATGATGTATATCTAATAGGTTTAGTTGCTGTAAATCTAATAGGTTTAGTAGCTGTAAATCTAATAGGTTTAGTAGCTGTAAATCTAATAGGTTTGGTTGCTGTAAATTTAATAGGTTTAGTTGCTGTAAATCTAATAGGTTTAGTTGCTGTAAATCTAATCAGTAACTGTAAATCTGATAGGTTAAGTTGCTGTATATCTAATAGGTTTAGTTGCTGTAAATCTAATCAGTAACTGTAAATCTGATAGGTTTAGTTGCTGTATATCTAATAGGTTAAGTTGCTGTAAATCTAATATGTTAAGTTGCTGTAAATCTAATAGGTTTAGTTGCTCTAAATCTAATAGGTTTAGTTGCTGTAAAATTAATAGGTTTAGTAGCTGTAAATCTAATAGGTTTAGTTGCTGTAAATCTAATAGGTTTAGTTGCTGTAAATCTAATAGGTTTAGTTGATGTAAATCTAATAGGTTTAGTTGCAGTAAATCTAATAGGTTTAGTAGCTGTAAATCTAATAGGTTTAGTTGCTGTAAATCTAATAGGTTTAGTTGATGTAAATCTAATAGGTTTAGTTGATGTAAATCTAATAGGTTTAGTTGAGGTAAATCTAATAGGTTTAGTAGCTGTAAATAAATCTAACAGGTTTAGTTGCTGTAAATCTAATAGATTTAGTAGCTGTAAATCTAATAGGTTTAGTTGCTGTAAATCTAATAGGTTTAGTAGCTGTAAATCTAATAGGTTTAGTTGATGTAATAAATCTAATAGGTTTAGTTGATGTAATAAATCTAATAGGTTTCGTTGAGGTAAATCTCATAGGTTTAGTTGCTGCAAATAAATCTAACAGGTTTAGTTGCTGTTTATCTAAATAGGTTTAGTAGCTGTAATGTAAATCTAATAGGTTTAGTAGCTGTAAAACTAATAAGTAACTGTAAATCTAATAGGTTTAGTAGCTGGAAATACAATTACTAAGCGTGTTTCGTTTCTATTTACTAGGTTACAGTCATATTTTTGGATGCAGTCCAGTCTACCATACATGGCATGCACCATGACATGGCTGATTATAACATCTAATTGCCATGCCCACGAATCTAACCAAAGTACTGAAGCTCACTACAACCAAAAAACAAAGAAACAGAACGTACAACTTTACATTTTATAAGATTCTAATTTTATCGGTAGGCCTAACCAGCCCTATATAAAATGCAAAGGAGTATTCGATGAAAGGTAAATGTAACTAATGTAACTGTGTAAGAGTGTAACTATACAAAATTATTGATCCAATGAATAACGTATACCCTTCTCGCCCTCTTCCTTCAAATACTACACTGCTACGGCACAGCACTGTAATACTACCAGTACCAGTATTAACTAGTCCTACAGTATGTCATTGTTCATAAAATAGCACTTTATAGTGTGAGTGATGTTGATTAATAACAAAACAAGAGCCGTAAATGGTAACATTGTGCAAATTGGGAACAAGGTTGAACCTCAAAAAACCTTGTCAGCTTATTCCAGTATTCCCAAAAAATTAACCCACTTTATCATAAACACATAAACTACCGTATTATATTTATGAAGAAATAATAAAATATGAAGTATTATTACCAGGGAAAAAGTAAATTATTTTCGAGCAATTTTATTTACCGTACAGCCAGAATGAGCGCCAGTCAGGTTAATAAAGGGTCGCGAGAATTAAAAAAGAAACGTTCTTCCCAAACCAAACTAACGCGTGTTGGTGACGAACCGAAGTCCAACTGAATCTCCTTGAACTCAATCGGTCCTTCGTGCTCCAGAGGCTGCGGTTTCCGGTAGTTCAATAGATTCCGGTAGGGATTGGGAGTAACGAACTGTTTATTGGGACCGAAGAGACGCGTAAACCTGAGTACCTTACCGGGGTGGAACTCGGGGTAAAGATCAGTAACGTCAACGTTTCTTAACATCTCCTTCAACTCAGGCGTTAGAACGTCGTGAAGGACACCGTGGTGAGAGGCCAGTCCTTCGAGAGCGGCGTCAACTTCTTTGGATTGCTGATAGACCAGCTCTTTAATGTCGCCTTCATCTGCATCGTAATCCTCTTCATCCGTAATAATTCGCGAAGATGCGCCGAGTTCGGTTGCGACTTCATCTATAATCGTCTCGTTGATATCCGAATAATCAATAGCTGACACATCCTTAACGGTCTCGCTATCGACAACGATTCCCGTGGTGTCGTCCCCCGATTGCCCCTGGGCTGTTATCTCGTTTACAAGTTGACCCATCTCCGAGAACATCGTTAGATTCCCCAGTTGTCTCAAGGATTCCGAATCTAGGAAATCTGGTTGTTCCAATTCGCCTGTCAGCGATATGTTTCCGAATAGAAAGCCCGCCATAGCCGAAGGGGCCACTCCCGTTTTTTTCTCTGGGGAGAGTGAGTTTCCGCTGTCGGTGTGGTAGCCATGTCCGTCCTCATCCGATTCCATTGCAGAATATTATATTTAGGCCTTCAGTACAAGTGTAAAATGGTTGAAGGGTGCAGGTTCAGAGGTTGACACTGTCAACTGTGACTAATTGTCAGATTGTGACTTGACTTGACAGTACTGCGCAGTAGGCAACTAGGCTGACATCACATAACTGCATAACATCATCAGTCATCGCTATGGTATGGACAGATGGGAGACAGGGGGGGGGGGGGGGGGGGGGGGAAACTGGACGCAAAACCCGCCTTTGCGAATTAATATCCCGCCTCAATGTTAAATTCTCAATTTAGGGAAAGGAGCAGGTTACAGTGACACGTTATTTTAAGCAAAACAATAAACTAAACACAATAGCAGAATAGAACAGGTTACAGGTTTATTTTTGAGAGGTATCAGCTGTTATTTGCGTCGAATTTCCCCTGGAGGCTGGAGAGGGATGAACTTTTATTGCGTCCAGTTACAGATGGAGTACAGGAGTATGCCGTAAAGATTAGTGTAGGCTGGTGTTGTATGGCCATTTTATCAACTTTTTTTTAATCCCACGGGAGCACAGTTCCATCATGGCCACCCCTAGGAAGAAACCTACACATCTCAGGCTCAGCTATATATTAAACTTTTGAAACCCATGGCAGCATGGTAATTTTCGATTTCAGGTCCCCAGAGGGGATTTTTTTAAAAAGAAACTGGGGTGGCCTGGCCATACCACGCCAGGCTACCAGGGCGGGGTGGTATGGCCACCATTATTGTATAAATTTCCGGTCAGCCTAAACACCCAACTACATCCAACTACACCCAACTTTCAGCCAACTACACCCACACAGTCTGACAGTTCCACCCCACAGCCCCACTACACCCAACTTCCACTGCACTTCCACCTCCACTCTGCATCCAACTTACACCAAACTATACCTACTGTATGGCACCAAACTTCCACAAACTACAATACAGAATGTACAGTAACAAACTCTGAACTTCTTCGAGGAATTGCCGAGCTTTTAAAAGTTTCATGTACTGTACAGTATGTTGCCCCCACTGCTGAGCAATTATGAAAATAACAAACTAACGTTTTATATTTATTGCAGGTTGGTTCTAGAATAATTTATGAATTTAACAATAAATATACAAAGGAGAGACCGAGACTATTGACGAACGATCCAAGCTACAGTACAAAATAAACTGGCACTGTGGGATTGCGGTGAAAATGAAAACGGTATTGATACACAGGAGGGTCACCGTCACAGCCTTAACGACGAAATCGCATTGGGAACTTTTGTTATGGTAATGGCAATGCAGATAATTCGTACAAAGTTAATGGACATAAGTTCTATATTATACAGTATGCTTAATGCAATTATAATAATGTAATTATCCTTTATGTATCATAAATACAAGAAATAAATAATAGAAATAAATACTGTAACATTATTTTCAGCAGCTTTATTTTAATCTTGGGCCCATGGAAGAATACCAGACTTTCTGCCGTTATATTTCACTTTGCAGTTACCCCCATGTGAAGAATCCCAGGTTTTCATCAAAATCACAGGTTACAAAAGGGCTGAATCTAACCAAAACAATAAACGAAATTGAGCCGTATCAAAACAAAACGTATCAAAAAGATAAATTAAAAAAAATAAAAAATCTTAATATATAAAATTCCAATAAAATGTCGACCGAAAAGTGAAATCCTGGTATTATTCACATGGGCGAACTTCATGGCCTTTATATTTTAATTTTTAACGAAACAACAGAAATAATTTTAAAACTTTTTACATTTTTGATAAACTAAAAGGGGATCTGTTAAGATCTGTACAGGTCAAGATAAATTCTGCAAAGAACTTATTATGATCTTCACATACAGGCGATGCCAGAATGGACAAGTTCTTTACGAGAATCGATAAGATCGTTATACATTACAGATCTTACAGTAGTAGAAATAATAATTCTTCACATTAGGGTAGAGAATTGCAGACGTTGATCAACGTAATCATATAGACGCGGCCTGTGGTCTCTAGTACATACAGTATATTTACAGTAGGATATGCCAATATTCAGCTTATTTTATTACAAACAACGATATGGGATAAGTGTATTTCTCTTTCAGAGATTTCACCCATTCGAAAATCCTCATGTGATCAACATGAGGTTTCCAAGTTAAATTATCACATGTGAATGAATAATATGTCACACACTTTAGGTATGTTGCTACATAGTCGGATCCCAAGTGGGGTTTCCGATCGGGCTTTAATGTGGATCACTTGACGACGTTTTCATTATGGATGCTGTAATTTAGGGATGTAGAGTAGAGCAATTGGACAACACCTTTCAGGACAATTAGTTCCAAAACGACATATTAATGGTGCTGAATTGTACGATTCCTCATTATCTGGGCTGGTCGGATTTTTATACAGTATTACGTAGCGCAGTTATTCTTATTATCTTCGTTTATTATTTTGGTTCCATGATAAATTTATTTACATGTTATACAATTTTAGTACTTTGTATTTTCTTACCTTTAATATCAGGGATCCCAATATAGGGTTAACTTAAGACCCAAGAAGTCCAATATGTAGCGACATACTGTAGAGTATGTAAACTAAAATATGTACAAGGTACAACCCATACAGGTTGAAACAAAAGTGCTTGAATATCTGTATTTATAGTGCCTGAATTTATGTCTCTATAATTAAAAAAAAATACTAGTTTTTACCTACTACAGTATACGTTTTCGTGGGGCGTCGCGAGGCACGTGAACTTGAGCAAGTTCTAAACAAGTTCGATTTGATCTGGAGCCAAAAGTTCGAGAGGTATTGACCCGTAACTTTTAAAATTATTGGAACGTTTTCTCTAGTATGTCCTAACAAAATTTGGTTGAAAATGATTAAAATCTTCAAAAGTAACTTACCACGGAGATGAAATTTTGCCCTATTTTTACTAATTGCAATTGTGCGCTAAGGCTCGCCCTGACTGCGTGACTCGTTCCACAGAACATCAAACTCTCCAACCAACTACACTCAACGTTGACTCACTTTCACCCAACTACACTCCACTTCCACCCAACTACACCCAACTTTCACCCAACTACACCCAACTTTCACCCAACTACACCCAATTCTCTACCCAAATACACCCAACTATCACCCAACTACAGTACACTCAATATTGTCTCACTTCCACTACACTTAACTTTCACCACTTTCTCGCAGGTAAGGATTTTTGAAAATAAAAATTATAAAGCAAATTATAAAATTGCCAAAAACCATACAAATCCTAATCTACGTCGCTTTTTTGGATGTGGAGATGAGTAGGACATACAGTACAATATATCTAATGTTTAGTTCAGAAGCAACAGGTATTTTTCGTTCTGGAACCGAAATTTGGTGATACACGAAATTTTGCATTAATTTAGTTTTGCCCTAATTTAGCCTTAACGCACAATGATAATTAGTAAATACGGGAAAATTTCATGTACATGCGTCCGTCTGTCTGTAATGAAAAATTCATTCTTAAATAACTTTTGAAGATTTTAACAGGCAGTATATCAGGCAGGCAGGCAGGCAGGCATATCAGGCAGTCAGGAGGATATACAGCTTACTGCCCTGGCAGCTCTGTACAGTATTAATTACAGTATGCAGTACGGCATACGGCCAGTACAGCAGTTGCAGTACGGCTGTAGGCCTACAAGCCTACGTCAGTCTGTCAGTTAGTCAGTACTGCAGTACGGTACTGCGGTACGTTGAACGTGTACGGTCCAGCGGTCGGTTCGCCAGATGCCAGACCTGTAGACAGCAGACTGCCTTACTCCATTACGGTAACTCAGACGGCTGGCTGGCTGGACGGGACTGCCAGCTTGCCAGGCTGCCACTCCACTGCTCCAGGCTGCCAGGCGCCAATCTGCCAATGCCAGTTGCCAGTACTGACTGACTGACTGACAGACTGATTGCACAGTTGCATGCTGTTTCAGCCAGTGGCCAGTCAGCAGCAGTACAGTCTAACCTAACCTGCTGAACTGCTAACAGTCAGACAGTGGCAGAGTGGTCTGGTGGTACGGTACGATACGACGATACGACAGTCAGCTGGTCATGGTCAAGCTCAGGCAGTCAGGCAGTTGGAGCACAGTACAGCAGTCTGGCTCTGGCAGTAGTTAATCCTGTAATCTGTTAATTACTGAATTATGTATTGTCTCCAACTGTCCAATATATGTTTGTATCACCAGGAATTACTTTCGGGTACCGGTACCTGGTGAACTGGTAGGCCTACCTGAATAAAGATTTAATCCAGTAATCAGGCTGTCAGGTGTCAGGGGGTGGAAAAAACCTACAGCAGTACAGACCTAGGCCTGTAGGCTGCTAGGTTTTTTAAAGAAAAAAAATAGGTTTAGGTTTTTTGCTTAGGTTTTTTAAAAAAACCTAAAGGTTTTTTAGGGTTTTTAAGGTTTTTTATTATACAATTCAGCCTATTACTGTATTACAAAATTCTGTAATTAATATGATTTGAACATATTCTGATATTCGATTATAAAGCTGTAAAGGATGCATGTGTATAATTAGCATTAGCTCTCTACTGCTATAGCAGTATAGTGCTATCAGGCTATAGGCAGATACAGAGATAGGCCTACACAGCTACAGCTATAAAATGTATACTGTTAGTGTTAGAATCTCCTATTACTGCAGTACTGTATTAACAGATTAATGATCTGTTCAGTTAGTACAAAAATGAATGATTAATCTGTTAATTAATTAATTAGGCCTAATTGCTGACAAACAGTCTGACAGTGTTATGTTGATCAAGAAAATATCGGGCGAAGTTCTGAAGGTGTCCCAAAAAGCAAAGTAGTTAGCCCTATTTTAAGTAAATAAAAAACTAAAACTAAAAAAACCTAAAAAACCTATTTTTGATGAAATTTTCAAAAGTAGGTGATTTAAAAAAAACCTAAAAAAACCTAGTTGCTAAAAAACCTACTTTGCCAGCCCTGGATTTAATACCGTAATAGTAGGCCTAGATAATAATTTATGCTGGTATATTTCAGTATTTCTTAAGTAGGCCTAGATAATAATTTATCATATTCCTTCCTGCCTCTGCCGAGCCGAGCCATCTTATAGTACTCAACTAGCTAATTTATAGCGATCTGGCTATTGCTATTTCATTATAATAACAGTAAATTATTGGTATACATTTGTGTTTCAGCTTTTACTGATTTCAAACCATGGCTGGTCCACAATCCCTGGTGAAGATGCAGGAAAGCTCAGCTACAATATTCATAGATAAATGGCCTTCAGTTGAGCAAAGTATTAGCAAAATTCTCAAACAGGAAAACGTAAGCAAGGAAGAATGGGTCGGGATGTTTATTAACATTCACAACATCGTTTTGTGGGATACTGGTGCAACAACGGAAGGAAATACTAAGGTATATATAGCTCTAAAAGACAGACTGATTAAATACATTACTGAGGCCCAGAATCGCGTATTAGTTCCCCGTTCTGACGAAGCCTTGTTGGAAGCCTATATATCAGAATGGAGCCGATTCTTCCGTTACTGCTCGTACCTTCCGTTCGCATTTAAATCTGTTTCCAGTACCAAAAATGGAACAAATGCAACTACTAGCTCAAACAGTTCGCAGTCTAATAAAGACCCCGTTATCACAAAACCAGGGGGTTGCACCGCCCATGATGATACTGGTAGTGCTGTGCGAAATCTAATGTTGGATCTATGGAATACACACATTTTCTCGAATATTAAACATAGACTACAGCATTCTGCTGTAAACCTTATAGAACGCGAAAGGCGAGGTGATATTATAGATGCTAATTTGGTAATTGGGGTGCGTGAATCCTTTGTCACTCTCTCATCCCACAGTGACAGTAAACTGTCCATCTACAAAGAACACTTTGAGGATGATTATATTAAAGCAGCTGAGACTTTCTACCTTAAACATGCACCGGAAGAGCTAGAAAACAGGGGTGTCAGCAACTACATGGAGTATGCAGAGGAGAAACTGCGGGAGGAGGAACATAGAGCTATACGTTATCTTGAAACGAGTCAATATTGCAATTCTGTTGAGAATCTCATGGCTAAATGCGTCGAGGTATTGGGGGAGAAATTTAAAGATCAAATAATGGCCGAATTTCCAAGCAGCATAAAGACAAACAACACGAAACAATTGAGATTAACTTACACCTTACTGAACAGATTGTCTAGCAATAAGGGCGGCGTCGAGCCAATGCTGGATGAAATGGAGATTCATATCAAGACAGAAGGTTTGCAGGGGATGCACGAAGCTGCAGAGTATATCCAAGCAAGCCCTGAAAAGTATGTAGAGAAACTGATGGATTTGTTTAACCGCTACTCTAAGCAGGTTAAAGAAGCCTTTAATAACGATCATAGATTCCTTACAGCGCGTGACAAAGCCTACCAATATATAGTAAACGACTGCTCCGTGTTCCGCCTGCATATGCCCACAAAAGCAAAGAGTTATGCTATGGGTAAAGACTCAGTAGAGTCGCGTTGTCCAAAGCTGCTGGCTTCTTTCTGCGATTTGCTACTACGGAAGACCGTACTAAGCCGTCGTCTCACATCCGAAGAAATCGATGTTAAACTAGCGAACGTTCTTAATATACTGAAGTACGTCAACAATAAAGACGTTTTCATGAAGAACCATAAGACTTTCCTTTCCCGCAGACTCGTTCTGGATATCTCTTCTGATTCAGAGAAAGAGGAAAATATGCTAACGTCTTTAAAGGATATAGGCATGCCTGCTGAATACATTCAAGACATATCGGTAATGTTTAAAGACATTAAACTGTCATTGGATCTCAATCAGGAGTTCAAGTCAAACCCCCATTGGTCGGATTCTATTACCATAAAGATACTGACCTCTAGTGCGTGGGCACGCAACTCTGATAAAGTTCCAGTATCCTTGCCGCTAGAACTTCAGGACTATGGACCCGAGATTAAAAAGTTTTACACAGACAAACACCATGGGAGGATATTAACTTGGCACCATATAACATCCAATGGGGTTATCACATTCGCCAATGATTCGGGAAGATATGATCTCGAAGTAACAACTTTTCAGATAGCAGTTCTATTTGCCTGGAACTCGAGACCTAAAGATAAACTTTCTTTGGAATCGCTAGAGTTGGCAACACAACTCCCGGCCCCCGAACTAAAGCGCACACTTCTGTCATTGGCTGCTATCCCCAAACTTAAGCGTCAGATCCTCTGCCATAATTCCCCGCGGGCAATTACTTCAATCAGCGACATTATTGAATCCACATTATTTTGGATAAACCAAGAGTTTGCCCTCATCAGAAATGGTAAACCTCAGTCTCGCGGGAAAGTCAACGTCATAGGGACTTTGCAACTTTTTTCCGAGCACACCCACGACATGGAAGATTGTGAGGCTATCGTCTACCTACGTATACATCGAATACAGGAGGCCATAGTTAAAATACTCAAAATGAGAAAGAGAGTGAGCCACCAACAGTTGATAACTGAGCTCATTGAAATGTTGAAAAATATGTTTGTACCAACTAAAAATATGATCAAAGAGCAAATTGAGTGGCTAATTGAAAAGTGCTACATGAAACGGGACAAAGATGACATCAATTTGTATATTTATATAAGTTGATTAGGAAATTCTAAGATAAAAATTCGCGATGAAATTAAGTATAATTAATAATATTAATTGCTGGCAGTAATTTGTCAATTTTCAACGTTATTTATTTGGATAAATATATACCGGTACACAGTATTTTATAATATTGAATTAGAATTGTATTTAACATTTATGTACTCTGCTGATATTTAATTTGTTGAACATTACTTACATTTGAATTTGAAATTTAAATATTTAACCATACAAATCTTACTGTGCTCATTAATGCGTATTCAATCACATCTTAATTTTTTACGAGTATTTTCCTATTACGGGGCACTAGAAGCAGCACTGTAGTATTTCAGTAGAGGGTCAGGTCTCAAAATTTTGATTGTATACCGAACCCAGATTGTCTTCCAAAAGGTGTAACTAACCGATATTCAGCACGATTTAATTTAATTTTGATAATAAGTTTTATAGGCTGCAGTTTTCATACGACCTAATCTAAACATCGTTTTACGGACTAAATGTATTTCAATAGGAAGCAAATTTTATGGTTGGGGCGGGGCATTTCTCTCAGTCGTATGACTATGAGGCTGATATTAGTCTCATACGAACCGCAATCAATGGTCGGTCGATATGGGGGGAGGGTAGATGTGGGTTTGGTGACCTATATCCAAATATTTTGGAAACTACCGGCCGTTATATGTTTGCAAAGCCCAAACAAGGTACCGACCGGTAAGTGATTTTAGGTAGAAGGCTACACGTTAGTTTCTTCACTTTGAGACACCGTATAAGGCTGGTTATATGCTGATTCGAATCGCAATTGTCGATATAGTGGGTGTAGCTAGTGGTATTTTGATCACATTCCGAATATTAAGGAAGCGAGACAGGGGAGGGGGGGGGGGGGGCTGGACGCAAATACCATGTGGGATTTGAGATTAAGGAATTTGGGAATAAGGTATTTGGGAATAAGGTATTTGGGATTGAGGTATTTGGGATTTGCCATTATATTAGTGATTATCGGTTTTTATTTGTTGATCGGCCATTATTGGTTGACTGAAGAAGATACGCAATGAGTATCTCATTGTGCCTCATAATAAGGCTCTTGTCAACAAGTCAACCCCACCGACTAGCGGCACTGGCTGTTTCCGCTAACGGGGCTCAGTTGAACAACGCGTCCTTTTGGGATCTGGGAATAAGAAATTTGGGATTTGGAAATAAAGGAATTTGGGTAAATCATTTGGGCTTTGGAAATAGGGAATTTGGGATTTTGAATCTGTAAATAAAACGTATTACAAGTTTATGCAGGTTAGTAAAGGAGCAGGCTATAGAGGCGGGAAGATAGAACCAAAACAATAAACGATAGTTAACACATGTTACAAGATTATGCAGGTTAGTAAAGGATCAGGTTATAGAGGCGGGTAGATAGAACCAAAACAATAAACGATAGTTAACACATGTTATAAGATTATGCAGGTTAGTAAAGAAGCAGGCTATAGAGGAGGGTAGATAGAACCAAAACAATACACGATAGTTAACACATGTTACAAGATTATGCAGGTTAGTAAAGGAGCAGGTTATAGAGGCGGGAACATAGAACCAAAACAATAAACGATAGTTAACACATGTTACAAGATTATGCAGGTTAGTAAAGGAGCAGGTTATAGAGGCGGGAACATAGAACCAAAACAATAAACGATAGTTAACACATGTTACAAGATTATGCAGGTTAGTAAAGGAGCAGGTTATAGAGGCGGGTAGATAGAACCAAAACAATAAACGATAGTTAACACATGTTATAAGATTATGCAGGTTAGTAAAGAAGCAGGCTATAGAGGAGGGTAGATAGAACCAAAACAATACACGATAGTTAACACATGTTACAAGATTATGCAGGTTAGTAAAGGAGCAGGTTATAGAGGCGGGAACATAGAACCAAAACAATAAACGATAGTTAACACATGTTACAAGATTATGCAGGTTAGTAAAGCAGCAGGCTATAGAGGCGGGAAGATAGAACCAAAACAATAAACGATAGTTAACACATGTTACAAGATTATGCAGGTTAGTAAAGGATCAGGTTATAGAGGCGGGTAGATAGAACCAAAACAATAAACGATAGTTAACACATGTTACAAGATTATGTAGGTTAGTAAAGGAGCAGGTTATAGAGGCGGGTAGATAGAACCAAAATAATAAACGATAGTTAACACATGTTACAAGATTATGCAGGTTAGTAAAGGAGCAGGTTACAGAGGCAGGTAGATAGAACCAAAACAATAAACGATAGTTAACACATGTTATAAGATTATGCAGGTTAGTAAAGAAGCAGGCTATAGAGGAGGGTCGATAGAACCAAAACAATACACGATAGTTAACACATGTTACAAGATTATGCAGGTTAGTAAAGGAGCAGGTTATAGAGGCGGGAACATAGAACCAAAACAATAAACGATAGTTAACACGTGTTACAAGATTATATAGATTAGTACAGGAGCAGGTTACAGAGGCGTGAAGATTGAACCAAAACAATAAACGATAGTTAACTCATGTTAGAAAATTTTGCAGGTTAATAAATGAGCAGGTTAAAGATGCATATGCATGAACACAAATACAAACTGCGGATTTACCGATAAATGACGAAGGTAGTGTATAATTTATTATTATTATTAGATTCTTTATTCCAGATCCATAAAAGGTTTCATGTCAGTCCTTCACGACGTTCTAACGCCTGAGTTGAAGGAGATGTTAAGAAACGTTGACGTTACTGATCTTTACCCCGAGTTCGTTAGTTACCCCGAGTTAGTAATAGAAGTAGACGTAGTGATAGAGGGGGGGGGGGGGGGGGGGGGGGGGGGGGGGTCGAGGGGTTTCCTCGAAACAGGAGACGGGCCCCCCTGGACTGACAACAAAATTCAGAAGTGCCGAAATGACCTCTACAAGGCGCAGAAAGAGTCCCGACTCAAACAGACTACAGCGGCCAGGAATGCAGTTAAGGCTGCATCTAGGTCCCCGAACAGGCAGTACTCTGTTAATCTACAGGATCTAATAAACCAACAGGTTGATGCCATCAATGATGCTGACGACAGCAGGCAATCATACCAGGCATGGAGATCGATCAACTTGCTTGCTGGTCGAAAAAGCCAACCAACCACCAAGGTTAAGGCTGAATCACCAGCCGATCGCCTCAATGGTTGGAAGGCCCACTTTGAAAAGCTCGTCAATAATGACAGGGTATTGCCTGATAACTTTATAGAAGTAAAAGAGTCTGAGTCTGTACTCCCAGATATTCCCATTGGTGATATCTCCTTTGCAGAAGTGAAGGCTGCTGCAAAGAGCATTAAGACCAATCGTGCCAGTGGAGTAGATGGTGTTCCCCCTGAGGTCTTTAAAATACCTGAGTGTTTAAAGCTCATATATCCCATCATAGTAGACATGTACCGAACAACAAGAGTCCCACAAGAAATGAAAACAAATAAGTTGGTGCCAGTTCCCAAGAAGGGCAACCTAACACTCTATGGTTCTTTTCGGGGAATCTCATTGATCTCGATTGCTGCAAAGCTATACAATAGAATTCTATTAAATCGCATCAGGGATCCCATTGAGAGACTGCTCCGTGGAAATCAGAATGGGTTCCGTAAAGGTCGTCGGACCATGGAGCCCATTTTGGAACTTAGAAGGATAATTTAAGAGTTATCAAAAAAGAAAGACAGGCATCTGGCTGTTATCTTTGTTGACTTCTTCAAGGCCTTTGATTCAGTCTCTCGCTCACGTATGTTCAGCATACTTTCATTATATGGGATTCCTGATGAAATTATTGCAGCAATCAGATCAGTACGATGGTTCGACAACATTTGTTTCTACTGTTGACGGTGACACAGAACCATTTGAAGTGTTATGGGGCGTCCTCCAGGGAGACACACTTGCACCATTCTTGTACATTATTGTGGTTGACTATGTTCTGCGCATGTCCTTAGATCATCATAATGATGATGGGGTGATGATAACTCCACCTACTGGCTCCAGAAGTCGAGGAAATCCTGCCAAGTATCTAACTGATCTAGACTTTGCTGATGACTTAGGAGTACTCTCAGAATCACTAGAGGGAGCCCACCGGCTCCTCAGCTCATTAGAACATGCTGCTTCTAGTGTTGGTCTTTTTATTAACTCCAGAAAGACCACAATTTTGACAGTTAACTTTGAAAGTCCTCAGCAAGTCTCTGATCGGATGAGCATAAGCTCAAAAGATGGTATGCTTGAGCATGTGGATGACTTCTGTTACCTGGGATCATGATCCGGAAGTCAGGTGAGGACCTTCGAATACGTAAGGGAAAGGCATGGGCAGCCTTGAATAGGCTTTCCAGGATTTGGAAGTCACCGAGAATTAATCGGAAACTTAAGGTCCGATTATTTAGAGCAGCAGTAGTTCCAGTACTCCTCTATGGGAGTCCATGCTGGGCTCTAACTGCTGAGGACACTAAATCTCTGGATGGCACATTCACAAGAATGCTACGCCGGGTTCATTGTGTCAAGTACAATGCACACATCTCCAACCAGACACTATATAACATTGGAGGTGTCTCATTGGTTCCCCCAAGCTTGACACTAGAACAAAATCGCCTCCGCTTTGCAGGACATTGCTTTCGCCGTGAGGACCAGCCAGTGCATAATCTTGTACTTTGGCAGCCTCATGGAGTGAATAAGCATGGTGGACAGCCCATGACTTTCTTGAGACGTATCTTAAAGGACACTGGCCTTGAAGATGCGGATGATCTAGCAAATGTCATGGGTGATAGGGAGTTGTGGCGGTGCAATTTTGTCGATAAGCCGGCACAGCATTCTTAAAATGCAGCTGCAATGCAGCATGCCGATCCTAGTAGTACCATAGATAGATAGATAGATAGATTTATTTATACATTATGTAAAAACAATAACAAATACACCAAACAATGTACCGGTATAAAGGTATTGTCCAACATAACATATAGGATTACCCCTAAAGCTTTGCAGCTTATTTCCAAGGGGGTCCTTTATGTTACTTGGTTACAAATACAATATTACACTACGCTAACCTAAAACCAATATAAAACGTAATTACACTATGTACATGTACAACTTTACCGAGAGCGTGACAATGTCCGACTCAACGATAAAGATGTAATGTACAGAATAATTTAATATAAAACGTAATTACAGTATAAATAGTAAATAATTAATAAACTAATAACTTACAGTACCGTAGGACTATTGTTACAATATTATTTTTATATATACTATTTTTACAATGCACATACAGATTTAACTGCAGATTTAAAAGAATGTTGATTATCTAGGTTTTTAATTTACCAATTTTTAATGCCGTTAAAAAAAGGGAGGTAGAAGTTTGAAGCACTAGCTCTGGTACTGTAAGAGTGTGTATCGTGCATTCTGTTGAATTTTTGTTTTAGGTAATTGGGACATTTACCATTATACACTTTATGCACATGGTTAAGGCGTAGCTGCTTAACTCTACTATCTAAGTTAAGTAGTCCAGATTCAGTAAAGTCATCTGGAGTTAGGTGGTGCCTAGGTTTGTAGTCTTTAATAAATCGTACTACTTTATTCTGAGCTACTTGTAATTAACATTTAAGCTGTTTGGTTAAGCCTTCATACCAAGAAGAGCATGCATAGTCCATGTGACACTGTATTAAAGAAGAGCAAAGTAACTTGCGGGAGTCGGTGTTTAAACTATTTTTATTTCTGTATAGAAACCTAAGCCTACTGTTAACTTTCGAGAAAATATCTTTCACTATGCTTTCTCCTGATAAGCAGTTATCCAATGTGGCGCCTAAATATTTAACTTCCTTTTATTTTCAATCTTATGTCCATTACTAGTGACTTCAAACTTAGTTACCTTCTTTAACTTTCTTTTGGAACCAAATAAAATACTTTCAGTCTTACCGTAGTGAATGGATAGCTTATTATCAACCAACCACTCATTACACGATTCTAGAACTGCACTTAACTTTTGGGAAATATGGATAGGATCTTTATGAGAGAAATAAGAGCACTGTCGTCGGCATATAAAATGAGTTTAAAATCGGGATCTTTACTACTTATCATATCATTTACATAGCATACAAAAAGCAGAGGACCTAATATACTACCTTGCGGTACACCACAGGTAATCTCTTGTAGAGTAGACTGCGATTTGCTAATGACTACAGTTTGACCTCTGTCTGACAGGTAGGACTTGAACCAGTCTATAGAACCTACACCCATCAGGCCTAACTTACCAAGCAGAATTTCGTGATCTACAGTATCGAAAGCCTTTTGTACTGTAGGTCCAACATTACCATACCAGTATATAAACCCTTTGCGTTATTACATCTAATTGTATCAGTTAAGTTAATAAGGCAGGTGTCTGTAGAATATGATTTACGAAAACCGGACTGAAGTTCATAGATCAGATTTAGCCTACTAAGATGTGCTTCCAGCTGTAGAAAAACAGAACGTTCTAGAATTTTAGATACAATACATAAGATACTAACAGGTCTATAATTACAGGGTTCTACCTTACTATTCTTTTTATACAGAGGAACAACCTTAGCTAATTCCAGTTCGTCTGGTACTACATTATCTACGATAGAGTAATTAATAATAAAAGTAATAGGCACTTTAAGTACTTCAGCACCATCCTTAAGAAAACAGGCAGGTATTAGGTCTAGACCGGTACTTTTTGAGGCTGATAGGCTAAGTAGATTTTGAAAAACGAAATCCTCAGAAACGGGTTTTAAAAATAACTTTTCTGAATTTTGTAACTTTTCTAAATAAAAATTATTTAGAGTTTCGGACCCTATACTATATTTATTAGTTGATAACGGTAACTTCTTAACTAAATAAATTAGAGGCAACATTAGTAAAATAATTATTAAATAAATTGCTAACTAGAGTATGATCATGAATCAGCTCACCGTTATCTTGCAGAACAATATTCGATTTAGATTTAAGGTTTTTATAACCTAAAGATTTTAGGGTAGACCATAGACTTTTAGGATTATCTTTATTCTCACTTATTTTGTTGTACAAATATTCAGATTTAGCTTTTTTTATTTCCCGTTGGACAAGGTTTCTATATTTGCAGTAATTATTATAATCAGCTACCTTAAAACACGGTATTTCCTAAATTTATACAAATAGTTATCTCTTTCTCTGATATTACTAAGAAAACCCGAGGTCATCCAGGGCTCAGTGCGTTGTTTAAGACTAATTTCTTTAATTGATGCTACAGTATTAAGTGCCTTTAGAAATATATCTTTAAAAACAGTGTACGCAAGGTTAATGTCAGCGGCCTTAAAACAGGGTTCCCAGTCAGAATTAACTAACAAACTTAAAAAGCGTTCCTTGCTGTAATTTTTCATAGACCGGGGAAATATTATTAAATAAAGAAAACAGAAGACATGGAGAGATAATTGGTGATAATTCGAAAACTTAAAACAGCTTAAGAAGGAATTTATAACTTTTTTTAGAATTTTTGTTGGGCACAGCTTTTGCAAAGTCGGCAATGACGTCCAGGTGGGATGGAACTGGTAACCTCCGGATTGGAAGTCTGATGCTCTAATCATTCAGCTAGCGGCTCAGGTAAAAGATAGACCTGGAAATACTACAGTATCTGATACCTTGTATGTCCGCACTTTTGTTAGATTATGTTAGAGTGTATTATCATTGTGGGCGTGATGGTTCATGGTTAATATACACTACCCTTTCATTAGCGAGTGGTTAAAGACGGCCAAATACTGTTTCCATGTGCCAGTTTCTGTGTGCGAGGAATCCTGCAACCAGTTTCTGTGTGCGAGGAGTCCAGCAACCAGTTTCTGTGTGCGAGGAGTTCAGCAACCAGTTTCTGTGTGCGAGGAGTCCAGCAACAAGTTTATGTGTGTGAGGAGTCCAGCAACCAGTTTCTGTGTGCGAGGAGTCCAGCAACCAGTTTCTGTGTGCGAGGAGTCCAGCAACCAGTTTCTGTGTGCGAGGAGTCCAGCAACAAGTTTATGTGTGCGAGGAGTCCAGCAACCAGTTTCTGTGTGCGAGGAGTCCAGCAACCAGTTTCTGTGTGCGAGGAGTCCAGCAACCAGTTTCTGTGTGCGAGGAGTCCAGCAACCAGTTTCTGTGTGCGAGGAGTCCAGCAACCAGTTTCTATGTGCGAGGAGTCCAGCAACCAGTTTCTGTGTGCGAGGAGTCCAGCAACCAGTTTCTGTATGCGAGGAGTCCAGCAACAAGAGTTTCTGTGTGCGAGGAGTCCAGCAACCAGTTTCTGTGTGCCAGGAGTCCAGAAACCAGTTTCTGTGTGCGAGGAGTCCAGAAACCAGTTTCTGTGTGCGAGGAGTCCAGAAACCAGTTTCTGTGTGCGAGGAGTCCAGAAACCAGTTTCTGTATGCGAGGAGTCCAGCAACCAGTTTCTGTGTGCGAGGAGTCCAGAAACCAGTTTCTGTGTGCGAGGAGTCCAGCAACAAGTTTCTGTGTGCGAGGAGTCCAGCAACCAGTTTCTGTATGCGAGGAGTCCAGCAACCAGTTTCTGCGTGCGAGGAGTCCAGCAACAAGTTTCTGTGTGCGAGGAGTCCAGCAACAAGTTTCTGTGTGCGAGGAGTCCAGCAACCAGTTTCTGTATGCGAGGAGTCCAGCAACCAGTTTCTGTGTGCGAGGAGTCCAGCAACCAGTTTCTGTGTGCGAGGAGTCCAGCAACCAGTTTCTGTGTGCGAGGAGTCCAGCAACCAGTTTCTGTGTGCCAGGAGTCCAGAAACCAGTTTCTGTGTGCGAGGAGTCCAGCAACCAGTTTCTGTGTGCGAGGAGTCCAGCAACAAGTTTCTGTGTGCGAGGAGTCCAGCAACCAGTTTCTGTGTGCCAGGAGTCCAGCAACCAGTTTCTGTGTGCCAGGAGTCCAGCAACCAGTTTCTGTGTGCCAGGAGTCCAGAAACCAGTTTCTGTGTGTGAGGAGTCCAGAAACCAGTTTCTGTGTGCGAGGAGTCCAGCAACAAGTTTCTGTATGCGAGGAGTCCAGCAACAAGAGTTTCTGTGTGCGAGGAGTCCAGCAACCAGTTTCTGTGTGCCAGGAGTCCAGAAACCAGTTTCTGTGTGCGAGGAGTCCAGAAACCAGTTTCTGTGTGTGTGGAGTCCAGCAACCAGTTTCTGTGTGCGAGGAGTCCAGCAACCAGTTTCTGTGTGCGAGGAGTCCAGCAACAAGTTTCTATGTGCGAGGAGTCCAGAAACCAGTTTCTGTGTGCGAGGAGTCCAGCAACCAGTTTCTGTGTGCGAGGAGTCCAGCAACCAGTTTCTGCGTGCGAGGAGTCCAGAAACCAGTTTCTGTGTGCGAGGAGTCCAGCAACAAGTTTATGTGTGTGAGAATGGTCCAGCAACCAGTTTCTGTGTGCGAGGAGTCCAGCAACCAGTTTCTGTGTGCGAGGAGTCCAGAAACCAGTTTCTGTGTGCGAGGAGTCCAGCAACCAGTTTCTGTGTGCCAGGAGTCCAGAAACCAGTTTCTGTGTGCGAGGAGTCCAGCAACCAGTTTCTGTGTGCGAGGAGTCCAGCAACCAGTTTCTGTGTGCCAGGAGTCCAGAAACCAGTTTCTGTGTGCGAGGAGTCCAGAAACCAGTTTCTGTATGCGAGGAGTCCAGCAACCAGTTTCTGTGTGCGAGGAGTCCAGCAACAAGTTTCTGTGTGCGAGGAGTCCAGAAACCAGTTTCTGTATGCGAGGAGTCCAGCAACCAGTTTCTGTGTGCCAGGAGTCCAGAAACCAGTTTCTGTGTGTGAGGAGTCCAGAAACCAGTTTCTGTGTGCGAGGAGTCCAGAAACCAGTTTCTGTGTGTGAGGAGTCCAGAAACCAGTTTCTGTGTGCGAGGAGTCCAGAAACCAGTTTCTGTGTGCGAGGAGTCCAGCAACCAGTTTCTGTGTGCGAGGAGTCCAGCAACCAGTTTCTGTGTGCCAGGAGTCCAGAAACCAGTTTCTGTGTGCGAGGAGTCCAGCAACCAGTTTCTGTGTGCGAGGAGTCCAGCAACAAGTTTCTGTGTGCGAGGAGTCCAGCAACCAGTTTCTGTGTGCCAGGAGTCCAGCAACCAGTTTCTGTGTGCCAGGAGTCCAGAAACCAGTTTCTGTGTGTGAGGAGTCCAGAAACCAGTTTCTGTGTGCGAGGAGTCCAGCAACAAGTTTCTGTATGCGAGGAGTCCAGCAACAAGTTTCTGAGTGCGAGGAGTCCAGCAACCAGTTTCTGTGTGCGAGGAGTCCAGAAACCAGTTTCTGTGTGCGAGGAGTCCAGCAACAAGAGTTTCTGTGTGCGAGGAGTCCAGCAACCAGTTTCTGTGTGCGAGGAGTCCAGCAACAAGTTTCTGTGTGCGAGGAGTCCAGCAACAAGAGTTTCTGTATGCGAGGAGTCCAGCAACCAGTTTCTGTGTGCGAGGAGTCCAGCAACAAGTTTCTGTGTGCGAGGAGTCCAGCAACAAGAGTTTCTGTATGCGAGGAGTCCAGCAACCAGTTTCTGTGTGCGAGGAGTCCAGCAACAAGTTTCTGTGTGCGAGGAGTCCAGCAACAAGAGTTTCTGTATGCGAGGAGTCCAGCAACAAGAGTTTCTGTGTGCGAGGAGTCCAGCAACCAGTTTCTGTGTGCGAGGAGTCCAGCAACCAGTTTCTGTGTGCGAGGAGTCCAGCAACAAGAGTTTCTGTGTGCGAGGAGTCCAGCAACCAGTTTCTGAGTGCGAGGAGTCCAGAAACCAGTTTCTGTGTGCGAGGAGTCCAGAAACCAGTTTCTGTATGCGAGGAGTCCAGCAACCAGTTTCTGTGTGCGAGGAGTCCAGCAACAAGTTTCTGTGTGCGAGGAGTCCAGCAACAAGAGTTTCTGTATGCGAGGAGTCCAGCAACCAGTTTCTGTGTGCGAGGAGTCCAGCAACAAGTTTCTGTGTGCGAGGAGTCCAGCAACAAGAGTTTCTGTATGCGAGGAGTCCAGCAACAAGAGTTTCTGTGTGCGAGGAGTCCAGCAACCAGTTTCTGTGTGCGAGGAGTCCAGCAACAAGTTTCTGTGTGCGAGGAGTCCAGCAACAAGAGTTTCTGTATGCGAGGAGTCCAGCAACCAGTTTCTGTGTGCGAGGAGTCCAGCAACAAGTTTCTGTGTGCGAGGAGTCCAGCAACCAGTTTCTGTGTGCGAGGAGTCCAGCAACAAGAGTTTCTGTATGCGAGGAGTCCAGCAACAAGAGTTTCTGTGTGCGAGGAGTCCAGCAACCAGTTTCTGTGTGCGAGGAGTCCAGCAACCAGTTTCTGTGTGCGAGGAGTCCAGCAACAAGAGTTTCTGTATGCGAGGAGTCCAGCAACAAGAGTTTCTGTGTGCGAGGAGTCCAGCAACCAGTTTCTGTGTGCGAGGAGTCCAGCAACCAGTTTCTGTGTGCGAGGAGTCCAGCAACAAGAGTTTCTGTGTGCGAGGAGTCCAGCAACCAGTTTCTGAGTGCGAGGAGTCCAGAAACCAGTTTCTGTGTGCGAGGAGTCCAGAAACCAGTTTCTGTGTGTGTGGAGTCCAGCAACCAGTTTCTGTGTGCGAGGAGTCCAGCAACCAGTTTCTATGTGCGAGGAGTCCAGCAACAAGTTTCTATGTGCGAGGAGTCCAGAAACCAGTTTCTGTGTGCCAGGAGTCCAGCAACAAGTTTCTATGTGCGAGGAGTCCAGCAACAAGAGTTTCTGTATGCGAGGAGTCCAGCAACAAGAGTTTCTGTGTGCGAGGAGTCCAGCAACCAGTTTCTGTGTGCGAGGAGTCCAGCAACAAGTTTCTGTATGCGAGGAGTCCAGCAACCAGTTTCTGTGTGCGAGGAGTCCAGCAACAAGAGTTTCTGTGTGCGAGGAGTCCAGCAACCAGTTTCTGAGTGCGAGGAGTCCAGAAACCAGTTTCTGTGTGCGAGGAGTCCAGAAACCAGTTTCTGTGTGTGTGGAGTCCAGCAACCAGTTTCTGTGTGCGAGGAGTCCAGCAACCAGTTTCTATGTGCGAGGAGTCCAGCAACAAGTTTCTATGTGCGAGGAGTCCAGAAACCAGTTTCTGTGTGCCAGGAGTCCAGCAACAAGTTTCTATGTGCGAGGAGTCCAGCAACCAGTTTATGTGTGCGAGGAGTCCAGAAACCAGTTTCTGTGTGCGAGGAGTCCAGCAACAAGTTTCTATGTGCGAGGAGTCCAGCAACCAGTTTATGTGTGCGAGGAGTCCAGAAACCAGTTTCTGTGTGCGAGGAGTCCAGCAACCAGTTTCTGAGTGCGAGGAGTCCAGCAACCAGTTTCTGTGTGCGAGGAGTCCAGCAACCAGTTTCTGTGTGTGTGGAGTCCAGCAACCAGTTTCTGTGTGCGAGGAGTCCAGCAACCAGTTTCTATGTGCGAGGAGTCCAGCAACAAGTTTCTATGTGCGAGGAGTCCAGAAACCAGTTTCTATGTGCGAGGAGTCCAGCAACCAGTTTCTGTGTGCGAGGAGTCCAGCAACCAGTTTCTGTGTGCGAGGAGTCCAGTAACCAGTTTCTGTGTGCGAGGAGTCCAGCAACCAGTTTCTGTGTGCGAGGAGTCCAGCAACCAGTTTCTGAGTGCGAGGAGTCCAGCAACAAGTTTCTGTGTGTGAGGATTCCAGCAACCAGTTTCTGAGTGCGAGGAGTCCAGCAACCAGTTTCTGTATGCGAGGAGTCCAGCAACCAGTTTCTGCGTGCGAGGAGTCCAGCAACCAGTTTCTGTGTGCGAGGAGTCCAGCAACAAGTTTCTGTGTGCGAGGAGTCCAGCAACCAGTTTCTGTGTGCGAGGAGTCCAGCAACCAGTTTCTGTATGCGAGGAGTCCAGCAACCAGTTTCTGTGTGCGAGGCAGGCAATCATCCCAGGCACGGAGATCGATCAACTTGCTTGCTGGTCGAAAAAGCCAACCAACCACCAAGGTTAAGGCTGAATCACCAGCCGATCGCCTCAATGGTTGGAAGGCCCACTTTGAAAAGCTCCTCAATAATGACAGGGTATTACCTGATAACTTTATAGAAGTAAAAGTGTCCGAGTCTGTACTCCCAGATATTCCCATTGGTGATATCTCCTTTGCAGAAGTGAAGGCTGCTGCAAAGAGCATTAAGACCAATCGTGCCAGTGGAGTAGATGGTGTTCCCCCTGAGGTCTTTAAAATACCTGAGTGTTTAAAGCTCATCTATCCCATCATAGTAGACATGTACCGAACAACAAGAGTCCCACAAGAAATGAAAACAAATAAGTTGGTGCCAGTTCCCAAGAAGGGCAACCTAACACTCTATGGTTCTTTTCGGGGAATCTCATTGATCTCGATTGCTGCAAAGCTATACAATAGAATTCTATTAAATCGCATCAGGGATCCTATTGAGAGACTGCTCCGTGGAAATCAGAATGGGTTCCGTAAAGGTCGTGGGACCATGGAGCCCATTTTGGCACTTAGAAGGATAATTGAAGAGTTGTCAAAAAAGAAATACAGGCATCTGGTTGTTGTCACCCTTTACTCCCAGTTATCATCTAGTTATCCCCCATGGTAAAATAACTATTAGTTCTATGGGTAACCTGGCAACCCAGTTGGGCAACACCCCATGGGAAGATAACTATTAGTTCTATAGGTAACATGGCAACCATTATTACATCAGGACGCAGTTTCCAGAAACTCTTCTGTAGGTACAGTACCGGTATCAGCAATGTTAGTGCTAGTTTCAGTTTGCGTACCAGTATACCGGTACTGTCAGACGAGCAGACAGTAGGCACCAACCTTTTTCGTTAACACAGGTTGTATAAAAACTTATAAAAGTTATCCAAACATTCTCAAAAGTATTGCAGTCATCCAATTGGTTGTTACAGTTACAGTATTGTTCTGATGTTCACTATAATCGGTTTGCATACCCATCAGTTTTGCTCACTAATATGCTACTACAGAAAAGGCCGGGTTTGGCAACTTTTAGAGCAACCCAGGTGTTGCCGCTCAAGTTATTGCTCCGTGTAAACAAACACGAAGTTGCTGTAAAAAAAAAAGTCGCCGTAAAAATTGCTTAAATTTGACGGCAACTTAAAGAAACAATTTGAGTGGACGGATTAAGGGGGGGTTACCCCCTCCTTTTGTAAAATTTTCACATTTTTGGTTTTCTATTTCATCTGATGCATAATTTAATGGGGAGTTCAAATCTTGAAACAGTTTGGCGAGATCTTTTTTAGTTGTCGAGTTATCGTTGTCTTTCCGTCTATCAGTTTGTCCGTCAAAATTTAGAAGACAGACAGACAGACATGCTGTCAGACAGACATATTAGATGCCACCAAACATTAAAACTGACATCAGAAATGAAATCACTGACCCCGAAAACCCCCATATTGATAATTTTAGTGAGTTGGTATGAAGCCATAAAAATTTTTTTTTTAATATTATTGAAAATTTTAATTAATTTTATTAATTTTAATTAATAAATTTAAATAATTTATTTAAAAATTAATAATTTAAAAAATCGGTATAATTTTTGTAGAAAAGATGGTGCTGAGTCCAAAACAGTTGGTTTCAAAAAAACTCGATAAATATTAAGGGACTAGTAGTGTTTTTAGTGAAATATTTAATTCCGCCACTCGCCGCTAGAGGGACACAAAAAAATTTAAAATTTCAATTTTTGTTGCTCTTTGG